>JABXNX010003219.1:0-37043 GCA_014843695.1 Archivesica marissinica | reverse complement strand
CTAGCTTTATCCATATGATTGTGTCACTATGTGTCCGAACAACCTTAATACTGGGCTTCAAATGCTCTTTATAGTACAGTGCTACACCCCCGCTACATCTTCTGGCCTGCCGGTTCTGAAACTTACGATAGTAATTATGTGAAACATATCCTGTAAGGTCAATGTCACTATCTTTATTTGCCCACGTCTCGTACAGGAATATTATATCATTTGAGGAAATTGCATTTACAAAGTCATTGGAATGTTTCTTTTCAGTTGATAAGCCATTAACATTCCAAGACAGGAGTTTTAGCTGACCCTCCTCGAATCCCTATTTCTCCTCTCGCACCGGTTTGCCGTCAATGTATATGGTGTCGTAAGACAGCCACGCCCTTTTACCAGCCTTCTTCGCGTCCTTGAGTAGAGGTAGTAAATTACTTCGCTTGTCAGCAACCTCCTTCGGGAACTGTTCACTGACATAGTAGTTAGTATCCTGAAGTGTTTTCCATTGCATCCTAACAGCTTCACGCTCTTTGAAAAGTGAGAACTTGGCCACTATTCGCCTGCTTCTACCCTTGGATTTGGCACCCATACGATGGACTCTCTCAAATTGTATGTTACGGACAATTTGATCTGTAAATTTCATTTTATCTTTGAGAAATGTTCGGAGCTCTTTTTCTGTATCATTTGGCGACTCATTGGCAGACTCTTGGATATTCGAAAATATAAGGTTGTTACGCATAGATTGCGACTGCAAGTAGACTATCTCCTCTCTAAGCAAATTTCTCTCTTTTTCTATTTCATTCACTTTGTCATTTACTAAGCCCAAAGAAAAGTCAGTGCTTTCTCCTTTATCCTCGACCCTGCCTATCCTTTCGTCCGAGCGTTTAACATTGTCCTGTATATATGTCCACATTTTCTTCAATTCACTCTCGAACTTGTCAACTTTCTTTTCCATACTCTCAAGTCTTTTCAAACGGGTGTCCATTTGGCCTAGTTTAGAGTCAATAGAGAGTAAACATTTCATAATGTCTGTATTTGTCGGACATTCAGCAGTGCTAACTGTCTCACTCATGTTGGTGTATGTAGTATTCGGTAATGGTGTAGACGTCAGCTGAGATCCTTGTTTATATGAAGTGGGTATGGTTGGTCGGGGATGACCAATAGAACCCATGCTAGTATTTGTACCAGTATTACTGTGTTCTTGCTCGAATAGTCTGTCAAAAATTACACTATCATCACTGTCACATAATACAGTAGGAGCTGTGCTGGAATATGTACTAGTAGTACTGTGTTCTTGCCTAGTAAATTGTCCAAATTCACACTCTCATCGACGTCATATAATATGTTATTGGCCTCACTTATAAGCTGTCATACAGCTGTCATAATTCTCATTTGTAGAATGGCTATGTGCAATGTATGTGTTTATATTAATTGCAATGTATGTACTGTACATAGATGAGACAGAAATAAAGATATAATATAATATACAATCTTGAAGCCATTATAAAACCTTTCAGTAAATAATAAATCGCCTCAGGAGGTGTGGTCGCATCCATGACACGTGTAAATTGTCACTCTGTCATGTAATCGGATAATTACAGTAGGTGCTAAGGTAAGTGTGTTTAATTATGATGTCAAAACTGTTTAGACGAGAAACTTCCTTTGAAATATTACAGACACTTTGCAACAACACCCACCCCATGTATCTTATTTGTTTATTTACTGCTCAATTCTACTAAAATGTACTATTTAAAGTACGATTTTAATGATATTCATATTGTACTAAAATGCCGCCAGCTCAGTCACACATTTGGATATACTTCAATCGCTCTGAGATTAAGAAAACTGCTACGTGTAATATATGCAAAATCAATGTAGCATATTCGGGTACAACATCAATCTCACTAGTCATTTGAAAATCAAGCACCCTTCAACGGAAAGCATTTCAAGTGACAATGGCTTCATTTGTGAAAATGCCCATGAATATACAGTGGCCGATAACAATAACTGAATGAGTCGTCATCATATTTGCATGGCCTTACATGTAGAAGATGACGTTTACGCGTAAAATAGAAATTAGGTTAATTTGGCAATTTATATAAGAGTTTGAGTGATTCGATAGAATGATATCGAATATCCGAATACCTTCCCGATCGAATATTCGAATAGCAAAATCGCTATTTATTGCCATCCCTAAAAAGATGATTCCCAAGTCATGGAAAGATTACATTCATAGCAAAAACATCCATTAAAGGGAAAGTAAAAACCCTACGTATTAACAACATTGAACTACATGACATGAAAAACAAAATGGTTTATAAACACGTAGTTGATAAAAAAAAATTGCTACGCCTTACACTCATACATATTTGGATTTAGAATCCAAACAAGACATACACTATCAATCATTCTACACACATTTACAGAACATCCCGGACACTAAAATCCGCCAGTTCAAGTACAGACTGATTAATAACATCATCCCATATAGACACAGATGGAAATTATCTGATTCACCAAACTGCAACATATGCAATACATTAGAAAACTATGACTGTATATATATATGTATGTATATATATATATATATATATATAACGCATTGTATATTCTGTAAATGTGTGCGCTCCTGTGTAATTTGTATATTCGTATATGTAAATATTTACTGTTGTGCTCTCCTATAATTGGAGGAAATAAAAGTTATTATTATTATCATAATGTTAACTTGGTCCTTAGTCTCCTTGGATCTACTATTTATAAATGTGACGTTACGCGATTGCAGATGCAATACTCATGACATTTATAATACATTCCAGGGAGAATTCAAAATTATATTTTCTTATTGTAAAACAGCGGAACTTTTAAAAAATCTTTTTAAAAATTCAAATACGGTAAATCGGTTAAATAATATCTGTGTATTTTCTATAAAATACAAAAGAGATTTATGGTAAAATGCTTTCCCCTATGTACTAGACATATACAGCCTCGAAAAGTACTTTATTAGATATTTGTCTGTACTGTCGAAATTATATAGACCATTGCATAGACACTTACATAGACATTTATATAATATCACAAGCTCAACGTCTGCAATGTTCTTACTCGTGAACAAGATAATACACTCAGCAATACAAATATATGTTTGTATTCATACTTAAAGCCCACACATATATTTTTGTATTCATATTGTCCTTTTTTACTTATTTTATTCTTTAATTTTATAGCATAAATAATTAATAAATAATAGAGTTAGATATAATGCATATATAAATTTAGCCTATGTTTCACTTTTATAAAGAACCATTTATAAATATATTGATGATTTTGTCAGTTCAAATAAATAGAGGTAATAAAAACTAGTAATTTCATAAAGACCATTTAACCCTAAATATGAATTCTTGAAAAATGTAGATACGTAACGTTGCTGCATTGTTACCAGTCAGCAGCTGCTTAGAAAAATCTAACTAGAACATTCTAAGTGAACGCATTCTGGGCTTTAAGCGTGAAGTTAATTCTAATCTGTATTACACGGAAAATCTACAAGTATTCACTCTAGAAGTAAATTGAAAAATGTAGCGTTAATTGCTCACGCATAGCCATAATTGAGATATTTCCCGGAACCACATTTCAAAAATATAAATGCCAGTGCTTGTATTAGCATAAGCGGAAAAAGATGTTTGTAGACCGAGATAACGTCAAAACCAGATTAAGTTGCATGTAAACGAGATATTGTACAAGATGTTAATCCAGCTTTGGGGTTTTATTTCTTCAGTTGCAAAATTAATCTATATGCCAGATGTAAATATATCAGAAAACAGAAAACACAGTTTGCAAAATTATTAAATTTTTCAAATAACGAAATGTGCTCAAAGAGATAATGCGCAAACACATACATGGCTGAACCTACTTATGTTGGACAGTTGTTTCAAACACATACATGGATGAACCTACTCATGTTGGACAGTTGTTTCAAACACACACATGGATAATATACTTCAACGACGCTATTTTTACCTTTGTAAATAATATATGATTTATTTTTATTTTTTAAATATATGTGTTGATACCTTTTATTTATCACAAGAAACAGCTGCTAATTAGTTCATTCTCGATCTGATCGAGGCTGATAATTGATCTTTTAAAATATTTCTTAATATGCACATTAGTGCCTTCTTTTCCATTTCAGTGTTTGAAACTAATGTATTTTAATTCATATTCAACAAGAGAATTAGCAACTGTTTCTTGGTTTTATGTTGTAAATACCTTGGTGAATTGTACTGTAATTATGTGATAGTCGTACTGTGATATATAGTCTCTTATAATTCTTTGAAGAATGGCCATGTACTGTTGTTAATGTGTAAGCTTTTATGTATATATTTTATGTAATGTACATGGATGAGACATAAATAAAGATTAAATCTAAATCTGGATGAACCTACTCATGTTGGACAGTTGTTTCAAACACATACATGGATCAACCTACTCATGTTGGACAGTTGTTTCAAACACATACATGGATCAACCTACTCATGTTGGACAGTTGTTTCAAACACATACATGAATCAACCTACTCATGTTGGACAGTTGTTTCAAACACATACATGGATCAACCTACTCATGTTGGACAGTTGTTTCAACTTATTAAAATTGAAATAAATAACAATACATTGTAAAGTATTGATAATTGGAAATATTCACAAGTGTACGCTCATTTGCATATTTCACTGTACAACAAATTCTGACTGTAATTGAGGATATCTCACTGTACATCCCATTCTGACTGTAATTGAGGATATCTCACTGTACATCCCATTCTGACTGTAATTGAGGATATCTCACTGTACATCCCATTCTGACTGTAATTGAGGATATCTCACTGTACATCCCATTCTGACTGTAATTGAGGATATCTCACTGTACATCCCATTCTGACTGTAATTGAGGATATCTCACTGTACATCCCATTCTGACTGTAATTGAGGATATCTCACTGTTTGGGATATCTCACTGTACATCCCATTCTGACTGTAATTGAGGATATCTCACTGTACATCCCATTCTGACTGTAATTGAGGATATCTCACTGTACATCCCATTCTGACTGTAATTGAGGATATCTCACTGTACATCCCATTCTGACTGTAATTGAGGATATCTCACAGTACAGCGCATTCTGACTGTAACTGAACATATCTCACAGTACAGCGCATTCTGACTGTAACTTAACATATATCACAGTACAGCGCATTCTGACTGTAACTGAACATATATCACAGTACAGCGCATTCTGACTGTAACTGAACATATCTCACAGTACAGCGCATTCTGACTGTAACTGAACATATATCACAGTACAGCGTATTCTGACTGTAACTGAACGTATCTCACAGTACAGGGTAATTCTCTTTCTGTCTGTGTGTGTGTCTGTCTGTGTGTATGTGTGTGTGTCTGTCTGTGTGTCTGTGTGTGTTTCTGTATGTGTGTATGTGTGTGTGTGTCTGTCTGTGTGTCTGTGTGTGTCTGTCTGTCTTTCTGTCTGTGTCTGTCTGTCTGTGTGTCTGTCTGTCACCATGAATACCCTGTATACGGTACACGTCTATACACACATACACGGGTTTTATTTATGTTTACGCTGGATTTTTATTTATTGCAGATGAGGTGTGCGACACTGAACATTGCATTCAAACAGGTAAATAGCTTTTATACTATGGCCGTATATATCAGAGCACATCGTTTTGAAGCCATAATACAAATAAATGCCATATACAAGTATATGCCATAATATTATACAAATAAATCCCATATACATGTCTACAAATTACATCACCATAATTATCCGGATATAAAATATTATACATCAACGTTCGTATTATTTTCGATCTACTTTGTAGTCAACATTTGTAGTATTGATCTTATTTCCGTATCAATCATAATACAACTATATAATACAACTATATAATACAACTATATAATACAACTATATAATACAACTATATAATACAACTATATAATACAACTATATAATACAACTATATAATACAACTATATAATACAACTATATAATACAATTATATAATACAACTATATAATACAATTATATAATACAACTATATAATAAAACTATATAATACAACTATATAATACAACTATATAATACAATATGAAGTTACATCCACACAGTAAATTAAAGCTATACGTAGTTTGTTTTACGGCTTATGTGAAAGGTGACAAAAGACCAAATTAATGCTTGGTTTCACATGACCTTGATTGTACGTACCTTAAACGGTCAACATCAATGTCACGAGGTATGGTTATTTCACAACTTATTTGAAAGGCCATATGATTGTACAATGTGTATGAGGTGTTTATCTCGAGATACAAGCATGCATAGTAAAGCCATTTCGCTGAATGCCATGACAATAGTCTATGACAGATTTCTCTCAAATAGAAGCATTTCCTCCTATACCAACACTCTATATGTCCAAAAGGTTTCCATCAGCACGAAAGTAGTTTGTTTTAATACAAGGAAAGATGACCAATTACATCTCTACAGAGAAACGTTAATACCCTGCAATATGACAGGTTACGTATCTACAGAGTAACTTTAATACCCTGCAATATGACAGGTTACGTATCAACAGAGTAACTTTAATACCCTGCAATATGACAGGTTACGTATATACAGAGTAACTTTAATACCCTGCAATATGACAGGTTACATATCTACAGAGTAACTTTAATACCCTGCAATATGACAGGTTACGTATCTACAGAGTAACATTAATAACATGCAATATGACCGGTTACGTATCTACAGAGTAACTTTAATACCCTGCAATACCACAGGTTAGGTATCTACAGAGTAACTTTAATACCCTGCAATATGACCGGTTACGTATCTACACAGTAACTTTAATACCCTGCAATATGACAGGTTACGTATCTACAGAGTAACTTTAATACCCTGCAATATGACAGGTTACGTATCTATAGAGTAACTTTAATACCCTGCAATATGACAGGTTACGTATCTACAGAGTAACTTTAATACCCTGCAATATGACAGGTTACGTATCTACAGAGTAACTTTAATACCCTGCAATATGACAGGTTCCGTATCTACAGAGTAACTTTAATACCCTGCAATATGACAGGTTCCTTATCTACAGAGTAACTTTAATACCCTGCAATATGACAGGTTACGTATCTACAGAGTAACATTAATTCCATGCAATATGACCGGTTACGTATCTACAGAGTAACTTTAATACCCTGCAATACGACAGGTTAGGTATCTACAGAGTAACTTTAATACCCTGCAATATGACAGGTTACGTATCTACAGAGTAACTTTAATACCCTGCAAAATAACAGGTTATGTATCTACAGAGTAACTTTAATACCCTGCAATATGACAGGTTACGTATCTACAGAGTAACTTTAATACCCTGCAATATGACAGGTTACGTATCTACACAGAAACGTTAATATCCTGCAATATGACAGGTTACGTATCTACAGAGTAACTTTAATACCCTGCAATATGACAGGTTACGTATCTACAGAGTAACTTTAATACCCTGCAATAAGACAGGTTAGGTATCTACAGAGTAACTTTAATACCATGCAATATGACAGGTTACGTATCTACAGAGTAACATTAATACCCTGCAATATGACAGATTACGTATCTACATAGTAACTTTAATACCCTGCAATATGACAGGTTACGTATCTACAGAGTAACTTTAATACCCTGCAATATGACAGGTTACGTATCTACAGAGTAACTTTAATACCCTGCAATATGACAGGTTACGTATCTACATAGTAACTTTAATACCCTGCAATATGACAGGTTACGTATCTACAGAGTAACTTTAATACCCTGCAATATGATAGGTTACGTATCTACAGAGTAACTCTAATACCCTGCAATATGACCGGTTACGTATCTACATAGTAACTTTAATACCCTGCAATATGACAGGTTAGGTATCTACAGAGTAACTTTAATACCCTGCAATATGACAGGTTACGTATCTACAGAGTAACTTTAATACCCTGCAATATGACAGGTTACGTATCTACAGAGTAACTTTAATACCCTGCAATATGACAGGTTACGTATCTACAGAGTAACTTTAATACCCTGCAATATGACAGGTTACGTATCTACACAGTAACGTTAATATCCTGCAATATGACAGGTTACGTATCTACAGAGTAACTTTAATACCCTGCAATATGACAGGTTACGTATCTACAGAGTAACTTTAATACCCTGCAATAAGACAGGTTAGGTATCTACAGAGTAACATTAATACCCTGCAATATGACAGGTTACGTATCTACATAGTAACTTTAATACCCTGCAATATGACAGGTTACGTATCTACAGAGTAACATTAATACCCTGCAATATGACAGGTTACGTATCTATATAGTAACTTTAATACCCTCCAATATGACAGGTTACGTATCTACAGAGTAACATTAATACCCTGCAATATGACAGGTTACGTATCTATATAGTAACTTTAATACCCTGCAATATGACAGGTTAAGTATCTACAGAGTAACTTTAATACCCTGCAATAAGACAGGTTAGTTATCTACAGAGTAACTTTAATACCATGCAATATGACAGGTTACGTATCTACAGAGTAACATTAATACCCTGCAATATGACAGGTTGCGTATCTACATAGTAACTTTAATACCCTGCAATATGACAGGTTACGTATCTACAGAGGAACATTAATACCCTGCAATATGACAGGTTACGTATCTATATAGTAACTTTAATACCCTCCAATATGACAGGTTACGTATCTACAGAGTAACATTAATACCCTGCAATATGACAGGTTACGTATTTATATAGTAACTTTAATACCCTGCAATATGACAGGTTACGTATCTACAGAGTAACTTTAATACCCTGCAATATGACAGGTTACGTATCTACAGAGTAACTTTAAAACATTGCAATATGACAGGCTACGTATCTATAGAGTAACTTTAAGACACTGCAATATGACAGATTACCTATCTACAAATTAACAGTAATACCCTGCAATATGACAGGTTATGTATCTACAGAGTAAATTCAATATCCTGCAATATAACAGGTTACGTATCTACAGAATAACATTAATACCATGCAATATGACAGGTTACGTATCTACAGAGTAACCTTATTACACTGCGATAGGACAGGTTACGTATCTACAGATGACTATAATACCATGCAATATGACAGGTTACGTATCTACAGAGTAACTTTAATACCATGCAATATGACAGGTTAGGTATGTACAGAACAACATTAATACCCTGCAATATGACAGGTTAGGTATCTACAGAATAACTTTAATACCCTGTAGTATGACAGGTTACGTATCTACAGAGTAACTTTAATACCCTGCAATATGACAGGTTAAGTACCTACAGAGTAACTTTAATACCCTTCAGTATGACAGGTTACGTATCTACACAGAAACGTTAATACCCTGCAATATGACAGGTTACGTATCTACACAGAAACGTTAATACCCTGCAATATGACAGGTTACGTATCTACAGAGTAACTTTAATACACTGCAATATGACAGGTTACGTATCTACAGAGTAACATTAATACCCTGCAATATGACAGGTTCCGTAACTACATAGTAACTTTAATACTCTGCAATATGACAGGTTACGTATCTACAGAGTAAATCTAATACCCTGCAATATGACAGGTTAGTTATCTACACAGAAACTTTAATACCCTGCAATATGACAGGTTATGTATCCACATAGTAACTTTATTACACTGCTATATGACAGGTTACGTATCTATAGAGTAAATTTAATACACTGCGATATGACAGGTTACCTATCTACACAGAAACATTAATACCCTGCAATATGACAGGTTACGTATGTACAGAGTAACTTTAATACCCTGCAATATGACAGGTTACGTATCTACAGAGTAACATTAATACCCTGCAACATGACAGGTTACGTATCTACAGAGTAACTTTAATACCCTGCAATATGACAGGTTACGTATCTACAGAGTAACATTAATACCCTGCAATATGACAGGTTACGTATCTACAGAATAACATTAATACCCTGCAATATGACAGGTTCCGTATCTACAGAGTAACTTTAATACTCTGCAATATGACAGGTTACGTATCTACAGAGTAACTCTAATACCCTGCTATATGACAGGTTAGTTATCTACACAGAAACTTTAATACCCTGCAATATGACAGGTTACGTATCCACATAGTAACTTTATTACACTGCGATATGACAGGTTACGTATCTACAGAGTAACTTAAATACACTGCGATATGACAGGTTACCTATCTACACAGAAACATTAATACCCGGCAATATGACAGGTTACGTATGTACAGAGTAACCTTAATACCCTGCAATATGACAGGTTACGTATCTACAGAGTAACATTAATACCCTGCAATATGACAGGTTACCTATCTACAGAGTAATTTTAATACCATGCAAAATGACAGGTTACGTATCTACACAGAAACGTTAATACCCTGCAATATGACAGGTTACGTATCTACAGAGTAACTTTAATACCCTGCAATATGACAGGTTAGGTATCTAGAGAGTAACTTTAATACCCTGCAATATGACAGGTTAGGTATCTACAGAATAACATTAATACCCTGCAATATGACAGGTTACTTATCTACAGAGTAACTCTAATACCCTGCAATATGACAGGTTAGGTATCTACATAGTAACTTTAATACCCTGCAATATGACAGGTTACGTATCTACAGAGTAACTTTAATACCCTGCAATATGACAGGTTACGTATGTACAGAGTAACTTTAATACCATGTAATATGACAGGTTACGTATCTACAGAGTAACTTTAATACCATGCAATATGACAGGTTACGTATCTACAGAGTACCTATAATACCCTGCAATATGACAGGTTACGTATCTACAGAGTAACGATACTACCATGCAATATTACAGGTTACCTCACTACAGAGTAACTATAATACCATGCAATATGACAGGTTACATATCTACACAGAAACGTTAATACCCTGCAATATGACAGGTTAGGTATCTACAGAGTAACTTTAATACCCTGCAATATGACAGGTTAGGTATCTACAGAGTAACTTTAATACCCTGCAATATGACAGGTTAGGTATCTACAGAATAACATTAATACCCTGCAATATGACAGGTTACTTATCTACATAGTAACTCTAATACCCTGCAATATGACAGGTTAGGTATCTACATAGTAACTTTAATACCCTGCAATATGACAGGTTAGGTATCTACAGAGTAACTTTAATACCCTGCAATATGACAGGTTACGTATGTACAGAGTAACTTTAATACCATGTAATATGACAGGTTCCGTATGTACAGAGTAACTTTAATACCATGCAATATGACAAGTTACGTATCTACAGAGTAACTTTATTACTCTGCGATATGACAGGTTACGTATCTACAGAGTAACTTTAATACCATGCAATATGACAGGCTACGTATCTACAGAGTACCTATAATACCCTGCAATATGACAGGTTACGTATCTACAGAGTAACTATACTACCATGTAATATGACAGGTTACCTCACTACAGAGAAACTATAATACCATGCAATATGACAGGTTACATATCTACACAGAAACGTTAATACCCTGCAATATGACAGGTTAGGTATATACAGAGTAACTTTAATACCATGCAATATGACAGGTTACGTATCTACACAGAAACGTTAATACCCTGCAATATGACAGGTTAGGTATATACAGAGTAACTTTAATACCATGCAATATGACAGGTTACGTATCTACAGAGTAAGTTTAATACCCTGCAATATGACAGGTTACGTATCCACAGAGTATCTTTATTACACTGCGATATGACAGGTTACGTATCTACATAGTAAGGTTAATACCCTGCAATATGACAGGTTACGTATCTACATAGTAATGTTAATACCCTGCGATATGATAGGTTACGTATCTACAGAGTAACTTTAATTCCCTGCAATATGACAGGTTACGTATCTACAGAGTAACATTAATACCCTGCAATATGACAGGTTAGGTATCTACAGAGTATCTTTAATACCATGCAATATGACAGGTTACGTTTCTACAGAGTAACATTAATACCTTGCAATATGACAGGTTAGGTATCTACAGAGTAACTTGAATACCCTGCAATATGACAGGTTACGTATCTACAGAGTAACTTTAAAACATTGCAATATGACAGGCTACGTATCTATAGAGTAACTTTAATACCCTGCAATATGACAGGTTACGTATCTATAGCGTAACTTTAATACCCTGCAATATGACAGGTTACGTGTCTACAGAGTAACTTTAATACCATGCAATATGACAGGTTACCTATCTACAAAGACACGTTAATACCCTGCAATATTGACAGGTTACGTATCTACAGAGTAACTTTAATACCCTGCAATATGACAGGTTATGTATCTACAGAGTAACTTTAATACCCTGCAATATGACAGGTTATGTATCTACAGAGTAACTTTAATACCCTGCAATATGACAGGTTACGTATCTAAACAGAAATGTTAATACCCTGCAATATGACAGGTTACGTATCTAAAGAGTAACTTTAATACCCTGCAATATGACAGGTTACGTATCTACACAGACACGTTAATACCCTGCTATATGACAGGTTACGTATCTACAGAGTAACATTAATACCATGCAATATGACAGGTTAGGTATCTACAGAGTAACTTTAATACCATGCAATATGACAGGTTACGTATCTACAGAGTAACTTTAACACACTGCAATATGACAGGTTACCTATCTACAGAGTAACATTAATACCCTGCAATATGACAGGTTAGGTATCTACAGAGAAACTTTAATACCCTGCAATATGACAGTTTGCGTATCTACAGAATAACATTAATACCATGCAATATGACAGGTTACGTATCTACAGAGTAACTGTATTACACTGCGATATGACAGGTTACGTATCTACAGAGTAACTGTAATACCATGCAATATGACAGGTTAGGTATGTACAGAATAACATTAATTACCTGCAATATGACAGGTTAGGTATCTACAGAATAACTTTAATACCCTGTAATATGACAGGTTTCGTATCTACAGAGTAACTGTAATACCCTGCAATATGACAGGTTACGTATCTACAGAGTAACTTTAATACCCTTCAGTATGACAGGTTACGTATCTACACAGAAACGTTAATATCCTGCAATATGACAGGTTACGTATCTACACAGAAACGTTAATACCCTGCAATATGACAGGTTACGTATCTACAGAGTAACTTTAATACACTGCAATATGACAGGTTACGTATCTACAGAGTAACATTAATACCATGCAATATGACAGGTTCCGTATCTATAGAGTAACTTTAATACTCTGCAATATGACAGGTTACGTATCTACAGAGTAACTCTAATACCCTGCAATATGACAGGTTAGTTATCTACACAGAAACTTTAATACCCTGCAATATGACAGGATACGTATCCACATAGTAACTTTATTACACTGCGATATGATAGGTTAAGTATCTACAGAGTAACTTTAATACACTGCGATATGACCGGTTACCTATCTACAGAGTAACTTTAATACCCTGCAATATGACATGTTAGGTATCTACAGAGTAACTTCAATACCCTGCAATATGACAGGTTACCTATCTACACAGAAACATTAATACCCTGCAATATGACAGGTTACGTATGTACAGAGTAACTTTAATACACTGCAACATGACAGGTTACGTATCTACAGAGTAACAGTAATACCCTGCAATATGACAGGTTACGTATCTACAGAGTAACTTTAATACCATGCAATATGACAGGTTACGTATCTACACAGAAACTTTAATACCCTGCAATATGACAGGTTACGTATCTACAGAGTAACTTTAATACTCTGCAATATGACATGTTAGGTATCTACAGAGTAATTTAATACCCTGCAATATGACAGGTTAGGTATCTACAGAGTAACTTTAATACCCTGCAATATGACAGGTTAGGTATCTACAGAGTAACATTAATACCCTGCAATATGACAGGTTACGTATCTACAGAGTAACTCTAATACCCTGCAATATGACAGGTTAGGTATCTATATAGTAACTTTAATACCCTGCAATATGACAGGTTACGTATGTACAGAGTAACTTTAATACCATGCAATATGACAGGTTCCGTATGTACAGAGTAACTTTAATACAATGCAATATGACAAGTTACGTATCTACAGAGTAACTTTATTAAACTGCGATATGACAGGTTACGTATCTACAGAGTAACTTTAATACCATGCAATATGACAGGCTACGTATCTACAGAGTAATTATAATACCCTGCAATATGACAGGTTACGTATCTACAGAGTAACTATACTACCATGCAATATGACAGGTTAGGTATATACAGAGTAACATTAATACCCTGCAATATGACAGGTTAGGTATCTACAGAGTAACATTAATACCCTGCAATATGACAGGTTACGTATCTACAGAGTAACTTTAATACCCTGCAATATGACAGGTTACGTATCTACACAGAAACGTTAATACCCTGCAATATGACAGGTTACGTATCTACACAGAAACGTTAATATCCTGCAATATGACAGGTTACGTATCTACAGAGTAACTTTAATACCCTGCAATATGACAGGTTACGTATCTACAGAGTAACGTTAATACACTGCAATATGACAGGTTAGGTATCTACAGAGTAACTTTAATACCCTGCAATATGACAGGTTAGGTATCTACAGAGTAACATTAATACCCTGCAATATGACAGGTTACGTATCTACAGAGTAACTATAATACCTTGCAATATGACAGGTTACGTATCTACAGAGTAACTTTAATACCCTGCAATATGACAGGTTACGTATGTACAGAGTAACTTTAATACCCTGCAATATGACAGGTTACGTATCTACAGAGTAACTTTAATACCATGCAATATGACAAGTTACGTATCTACAGAGTAACTTTATTACACTGCGATATGACAGGTTACGTATCTACAGAGTAACTTTAATACCATGCAATATGACAGGCTACGTATCTACAGAGTAACTATAATACCCTGCAATATGACAGGTTACGTATCTACAGAGTAACTATACTACCATGCAATATGACAGGTTACCTCACTACAGAGTAACTATAATACTATGCAATATGACAGGTTAGGTATCTACAGAGAAACTTTAATACCATGCATTATGACTGGTTACGTATATACAGAGTAACTTTAATACCCTGCAATATGACAGGTTACGTATCTACAGAGTAACTTTAATACCCTGCAATATGACTGGTTACGTATCTACAGAGTAACTTTAATACCCTGCAATATGACTGGTTACGTATCTACAGAGTAACTTTAATACCATGCATTATGACTGGTTACGTATCTACAGAGTAACTCTAATACCCTGCAATATGACAGGTTAGGTATCTACAGAGTAACTTTAATACCATGCATTATGACTGGTTACGTATCTACAGAGTAACTCTAATACCCTGCAATATGACAGGTTAGGTATCTACAGAGTAACTTTAATACCCTGCAATATGACAGGTTAGGTATCTACAGAGTAACTTTATTACCTTGCAATATGACATGTTATGTATCTACAGAGTAACTCTAATACCCTGCAATATGACAGGTTAGGTATCTACATAGTAACTTTAATACCCTGCAATATGACAGGTTAGGTATCTACATAGTAACTTTAATACCCTGCAATATGACAGGTTACGTATGTACAGAGTAACTTTAATACCATGCAATATGACAGGTTCCGTATGTACAGAGTAACTTTAATACCATGCAATATGACAAGTTACATATCTACAGAGTAACTTTATTACACTGCGATATGACAGGTTACGTATCTACAGAGTAACTATAATACCCTGCAATATGACAGGTTACGTATCTACAGAGTAACTATACTACCATGCAATATGACAGGTTACCTCACTACAGAGTAACTATAATACCATGCAATATGACAGGTTAGGTATATACAGAGTAACTTTAATACCATGCAATATGACAGGTTACGTATCTACACAGAAACGTTAATAGCCTGCAATATGACAGGTTACGTATCTACAGAGTAACTTTAATACCCTGCAATATGACAGGTTAGGTATCTACAGAGTAACATTAATACCCTGCAATATGACAGGTTACGTATCTACAGAGTAACTCTAATACCCTGCAATATGACAGGTTAGGTATCTACATAGAAACTTTAATACCCTGCAATATGACAGGTTACGTATCTACAGAGTAACTTTAATACACTGCAATATGACAAGTTACGTATCTACAGAGTAACTTTAATACCATGCAATATGACAGGTTCCGTATGTACAGAGTAACTTTAATACCATGCAATATGACAAGTTACCTATCTACAGAGTAACTTTATTACACTGCGATATGACAGGTTACGTATCTACAGAGTAACTTTAATACCATGCAATATGACAGGTTACGTATCTATAGAGTAACTATACTACCATGCAATATGACAGGTTACGTATCTACACAGAATCGTTAATACCCTGCAATATTACAGGTTACGTATCTACAGAGTAACTTTAATACACTGCAATATGACAGGTTGCGTATCTACACAGAAACTTTAATACCATGCAATATGACAAGTTACGTATCTACAGAGTAACGTTAATACCCTGCAATATGACAGGTTACGTATCTACATAGTAATTTAATACCCTGCAATATGACAGGTTACGTATCTACAGAGTAACGTTAATATCCTGCAATATGACAGGTTACGTATCCACAGAGTAACTCTAATACCCTGCAATATGACAGGTTAGTTATCTACACAGAAACATTAATACCCTGCAATATGACAGGTTACTTATCCACATAGTAACTTTAATACCCTGCAATATGACAGGTTACGTATCTACATAGTAAGGTTAATACCCTGCAAAATGACAGGTTACGTATCTACATAGTAACGTTAATACCCTGCAATATGACAGGTTACGTATCCACAGAGTAACTTTAATACCCTGCAATATGACAGGTTACGTATCTACCGAGTAACATTAATACCCTGCAATATGACAGGTTAGGTATCTACAGAGTAACTTTAATACCATGCAATATGACAGGTTACGTATCTACAGAGTAACATTAATACCCTGCAATATGACAGGTTAGGTATCTACAGAGTAACTTTAATACCCTGCAAGATGACAGGTTACGTATCTACAGAGTAACTTTAATACCCTGCAATATGACAGGTTACGTATCTACACAGACACGTTAATACCCTGCAATATGACAGGTTACGTATCTACAGAGTAACTTTAATACACTGCAATATGACAGGTTACGTATCTACAGAGTAACTTTAATACCCTGCAATATGACAGGTTACGTATCTACAGAGTAACTTTAATACCCTGCAATATGACAGGTTACGTATCCACAGAGTAACTTTATTACACTGCGGTATGACAGGTTACGTATCTACAGAGTAAGGTTAATACCCTGCAATATGACAGGTTACGTATCTACATAGTAACGTTAATACCCTGCAATATGACAGGTTAGGTATCTACAGAGTAACTTTAATACCCTGCAATATGACAGGTTACGTATCTACAGAGTAACATTAATACCCTGCAATATGACAGGTTAGGTATCTACAGAGTAACTTTAATACCATGCAATATGACAGGTTACGTATCTACAGAGTAACTGTAATACCCTGCAATATGACAGGTTACGTATCTACAGAGTAACTTTAATACTCTGCAATATGACAGGTTACGTATCTACACAGAAACGTTAATACCCTGCAATATGACAGGTTACGTATCTACAGAGTAACTTTAATACACTGCAATATGACAGGTTACTTATCTACAGAGTAAATTTACTACCCTGCAATATGATAGGTTACGTATCTACAGAGTAAATTTAATACCCTGCAATATGACATGTTAAATATCTACAGAGTAACTTTAATACCCTGCAATATGGCAGGTTACGTATCTACAGAGTAACTTTAATACACTGCAATATGACAGGTTACGTATCTACAGAGAAACTTTAATACCCTGCAATATGACAGGTTACGTATCTACAGAGTAACTTTAATACCCTGCAATATGACAGGTTACGTATCTACACAGAAACGTTAATACCCTGCAATATGAGAGGTTACGTATCTACAGAGTAACTTTAATACACTGCAATATGACAGGTTACGTATCTACAGAGTAACGTTAATACCCTGCAATATGACAGGTTACGTATCTACACAGAAACTTAAATACCCTGCAATATGACAGGTTACGTATCTACAGAGTAACTTTAATACACTGCAATATGCAGGTTACCTATCTACAGAGTAACTTTAATACCCTGCAATATGACAGGTTACGTATCTACAGAGTAACTCTAATACCCTACAATATGACAGGTTACGTATCTATAGAGTATCTGTAATACCCTGCAATATGACAGGCTACGTATCTACAGAGTAACTTTAATACACTGCAATATGACAGGTTATGTATCTACAAAGTAACTTTACTACCCTTCAATATGATAGGTTACGTATCTAAAGAGTAAATTTAATACCCTGCAATATGACAGGTTAAGTATCTACAGAGTAACTTTAATACCCTGCAATATTACAGGTTTCGTATCTACAGAGTAACTTTAATACCCTGCAATATGACAGGTTACGTATCTACAGAGAAACTTTAATACCCTGCAATATGACAGGTTACGTATCTACAGAGTACCTTTAATACCCTGCAATATGACAGGTTACGTATCTGCACAGAAACGTTAATACCCTGCAATATGACAGGTTACGTATCTACAGAGTAACTTTAATACACTGCAATATGACAGGTTACGTATCTACAGAGTAACTGTAATACCCTGCAATATGACAGGTTACGTATCTACAGAGTAACTTTAATACTCTGCAATATGACAGGTTACGTATCTACACAGAAACGTTAATACCCTGCAATATGACAGGTTACGTATCTACAGAGTAACTTTAATACACTGCAATATGACAGGTTACTTATCTACAGAGTAACTTTACTACCCTGCAATATGATAGGTTACGTATCTACAGAGTAAATTTAATACCCTGCAATATGACATGTTAAATATCTACAGAGTAACTTTAATACCCTGCAATATGGCAGGTTACGTATCTACAGAGTAACTTTAATACACTGCAATATGACAGGTTACGTATCTACAGAGAAACTTTAATACCCTGCAATATGACAGGTTACGTATCTACAGAGTAACTTTAATACCCTGCAATATGACAGGTTACGTATCTACACAGAAACGTTAATACCCTGCAATATGAGAGGTTACGTATCTACAGAGTAACTTTAATACACTGCAATATGACAGGTTACGTATCTACAGAGTAACGTAAATACCCTGCAATATGACAGGTTACGTATCTACACAGAAACGTAAATACCCTGCAATATGACAGGTTACGTATCTACAGAGTAACTTTAATACACTGCAATATGCAGGTTACCTATCTACAGAGTAACTTTAATACCCTGCAATATGACAGGTTACGTATCTACAGAGTAACTCTAATACCCTACAATATGACAGGTTACGTATCTATAGAGTATCTGTAATACCCTGCAATATGACAGGCTACGTATCTACAGAGTAACTTTAATACACTGCAATATGACAGGTTATGTATCTACAAAGTAACTTTACTACCCTTCAATATGATAGGTTACGTATCTAAAGAGTAAATTTAATACCCTGCAATATGACAGGTTAAGTATCTACAGAGTAACTTTAATACCCTGCAATATTACAGGTTTCGTATCTACAGAGTAACTTTAATACCCTGCAATATGACAGGTTACGTATCTACAGAGAAACTTTAATACCCTGCAATATGACAGGTTACGTATCTACAGAGTACCTTTAATACCCTGCAATATGACAGGTTACGTATCTGCACAGAAACGTTAATACCCTGCAATATGACAGGTTACGTATCTACAGAGTAACTTTAATACACTGCAATATGACAGGTTACTTATCTACAGAGTAACTTTACGACCCTGCAATATGATAGGTTACGTATCTACAGAGTAAATTTAATACCCTGCAATATGACAGGTTAAATATCTACAGAGTAACTTTAATACCCTGCAATATGGCAGGTTACATATCTACAGAGTAACTTTAATACCCTGCAATATGACAGGTTACGTATCTACAGAGTGACTTTAATACCCTGCAATATGACAGGTTACGTATCTACAGAGTATCTTTAATACCCTGCAATATGACAGGTTACGTATCTACACAGATACGTTAATACCCTGCAATATGACAGGTTACGTATCTACAGAGTAACTTTAATACCCTGCAATATGACAGGTTACGTATCTACAGAGTAACTTTAATACCCTGCAATATGACAGGTTACGTATCTACAATGAAACGTAAATACCCTGCAATATGACAGTTTACGTATCTACAGAGTAACTTTAATACACTGCAATATGCAGGTTACCTATATACAGGTTACGTATCTACAGAGTAACTTTAATACCCTACAATATGACAGGTTAGGTATCTACAGAGTAACTTTAATACCCTGCAATATGACAGGTTACGTATCTACAGAGTAAATCTAATACCCTGCAATATGACAGGTTACGTATCTACAGAGTAACTGTAATACCCTGCAATATGACAGGTTACGTATCTACAGAGTAACTTTAATACACTGCAATATGACAGGTTACGTATCTACAGAGTAACTTTACTACCCTGCAATATGATAGGTTACGTATCTACAGAGTAAATTTAATACCCTGCAATATGACAGGTTAAGTATCTACAGAGTAACTTTAATACCCTGCAATATTACAGGTTACGTATATACAGACTAACTTTAATACCCTGCAATATGACAGGTTACGTATCTACACAGAAACGTAAATACCCTGCAATATGACAGGTTACGTATCTACAGAGTAACTTTAATACACTGCAATATGCAGGTTACCTATCTACAGAGTAACTTTAATACCCTACAATATGACAGGTTAGGTATCTACAGAGTAACTTTAATACCCTGCAATATGACAGGTTACGTATCTACAGAGTAAATCTAATACCCTGCAATATGACAGGTTACGTATCTACAGAGTAACTGTAATACCCTGCAATATGACAGGTTACGTATCTACAGAGTAACTTTAATACACTGCAATATGACAGGTTACGTATCTACAGAGTAACTTTACTACCCTGCAATATGATAGGTTACGTATCTACAGAGTAAATTTAATACCCTGCAATATGACAGGTTAAGTATCTACAGAGTAACTTTAATACCCTGCAATATTACAGGTTACGTATATACAGAGTAACTTTAATACCCTGCAATATGACAGGTTATGTATCTACAGAGAAACTTTAATACCCTGCAATATGACAGGTTACGTATCTATAGAGTAACTTTAATACCCTGCAATATGACAGGTTAGGTATCTGCACAGAAACGTTAATACCCTGCAATATGACAGGTTACGTATCTACAGAGTAACTTTAATACACTGCAATATGACAGGTTATGTATCTACAGAGTAACATTAATACCCTGCAATATGACAGGTTCCCTATCTACAGATTAACTTTAATACCCTGCAATATGACAGGTTACGTATCTACAGAGTAACTATAATACCCTGCAATATGACAGGTTACGTATCTACAGAGTAACTTTAATACCCTGCAATATGACAGGTTACGTATCTACACAGAAACGTAAATACCCTGCAATATGACAGGTTACGTATCTACAGAGTAACTTTAATACACTGCAATATGCAGGTTACCTATCTACAGAGTAACTTTAATACCCTGCAATGTGACAGGTTAGGTATCTACATAATAACTTTAATAACCTGCAATATGACAGGTTACGTATCTACAGAGTAACCCTAATACCCTGCAATATGACAGGTTAGTTATCTACACAGAAACTTTATTACCCTGCAATATGACAGGTTACGTATCTACAGAGTAACATTAATACCCTGCAATATGACAGGTTCCGTATCTATAGAGTAACTTTAATACTCTGCAATATGACAGGTTACGTATCTACAGAGTAACTCTAATACCCTGCAATATGACAGGTTAGTTATCTACACAGAAACTTTAATACCCTGCAATATGACAGGTTACGTATCCACATAGTAACTTTAATACCCTGCAATATGACAGGTTACGTATCCACATAGTAACTTTATTACACTGCGATATGACAGGTTAAGTATCTACAGAGTAACTTTAATACACTGCGATATGACAGGTCACGTATCTACAGAGTAACTTTAATACCCTGCAATATGACATGTTAGGTATCTACAGAGTAACTTCAATACCCTGCAATATGACAGGTTACCTATCTACACAGAAACATTAATACCCTGCAATATGACAGGTTACGTATGTACAGAGTAACTTTAATACCCTGCAATATGACAGGTTACGTATCTACAGGGTAACAGTAATACCCTGCAATATGACAGGTTACGTATCTACAGAGTAACTTTAATACTCTGCAATATGACAGGTTACGTATCTACAGAGTAACTCTAATACCCTGCAATATGACAGGTTAGTTATCTACACAGTAACTTTAATACACTGCGATATGACAGGTTAAGTATCTACAGAGTAACTTTAATACCCTGCAATATGACATGTTAGGTATCTACAGAGTAACTTCAATACCCTGCAATATGACAGGCTGCCTATCTACCCAGAAACATTAATACCCTGCAATATGACAGGTTACGTATGTACAGAGTAACTTTAATACCCTGCAATATGACAGGTTACGTATCTACAGAGTAACTTTAATACCCTGCAATATGACAGGTTACGTATCTACACAGAAACGTAAATACCCTGCAATATGACAGGTTAGTTATCTACACAGAAACTTTATTACCCTGCAATATGACAGGTTACGTATCCACATAGTAACTTTAATACCCCGCAGTATGAAAGGTTACGTATCTACAGAGTAACTTTAATACACTGCAATATGACAGGTTACGTATCTACAGAGTAACATTAATACCCTGCAATATGACAGGTTCCGTATCTATAGAGTAACTTTAATACTCTGCAATATGACAGGTTACGTATCTACAGAGTAACTCTAATACCCTGCAATATGACAGGTTAGTTATCTACACAGAAACTTTAATACCCTGCAATATGACAGGTTACGTATCCACAGAGTAACTTTATTACACTGCGATATGACAGGTTAAGTATCAAAAGAGTAACTTTAATACACTGCGATATGACAGGTTACGTATCTACAGAGTAACTTTAATACCCTGCAATATGACATGTTAGGTATCTACAGAGTAACTTCAATACCCTGCAATATGACAGGTTACCTATCTACACAGAAACATTAATACCCTGCAATATGACAGGTTACGTATGTACAGAGTAACTTTAATACCCTGCAATATGACAGGTTACGTATCTACAGGGTAACAGTAATACCCTGCAATATGACAGGTTACGTATCTACAGAGTAACTTTAATACTCTGCAATATGACAGGTTACGTATCTACAGAGTAACTCTAATACCCTGCAATATGACAGGTTAGTTATCTACACAGTAACTTTAATACACTGCGATATCACAGGTTAAGTATCTACAGAGTAACTTTAATACCCTGCAATATGACAGGTTAGGTATCTACAGAGTAACTTCAATACCCTGCAATATGACAGGTTACCTATCTACCCAGAAACATTAATACCCTGCAATATGACAGGTTACGTATGTATAGAGTAACTATAATACCCTGCAATATGACAGGTTACGTATCTACAGAGTAACAGTAATACCCTGCAATATGACAGGTTACGTATCTACAGAGTAACGTTAATACCATGCAATATGACAGGTTACGTATCTACACAGAAACGTTAATACCCTGAAATATGACAGGTCACGTATCTACAGAGTAACTTTAATACCCTGCAATATGACAGGTTACGTATCTACAGAGTAACTTTAATACCCTGCAATATGACAGGTTAGGTATCTACAGAGTAACTTTTTAATACCCAGCAATATGACAGGTTAGGTATCTACAGAGTAACATTAATACCCTGCAATATGACAGGTTACGTATCTACAGAGTAACTATAATACCCTGCAATATGACAGGTTAGGTATCTACATAGTAACTTTAATACCATGCAATATGACAGGTTACGTATCTACAGAGTAACTTTAATACCCTGCAATATGACAGGTTACGTATGTACAGAGTAACTTTAATAACATGCAATATGACAGATTACGTATATACAGAGTAACTTTAATACCATGCAATATGACAGGTTACATATCTACACAGAAACGTTAATTCCCTGCAATATGACAGGTTACGTATCTACAGAGTAACTTTAATACCCTGCAATATGACAGGTTATGTATCTACAGAGTAAATTTAATACCCTGCAATATGAAAGGTTAGGTATCTACAGAGTAACATTAATACCCTGCAATATGACAGGTTACGTATCTACAGAATAACTCTAATACCTTGCAATATGACAGGTTAGGTATCTACATAGTAACTTTAATACCCTGCAAGATGACAGGTTACGTATCTACAGAGTAACTTTAATACGATGCAATATGACAGGCTACGTATCTACAGAGTAACTATAATACCCTGCAATATGACAGGTTACGTATCTACAGAGTAACTATACTACCATGCAATATGACAGGTTACCTCACTACAGAGTAACTATAATACCATGCAATATGACAGGTTACATATCTACACAGAAACGTTAATACCCTGCAATATGACAGGTTAGGTATATACAGAGTAACATTAATACCCTGCAATATGACAGGTTACGTATCTACAGAGTAACTTTAATACCATGCAATATGACAGGTTACGTATCTACACAGACACGTTAATACATGCAATATGACAGGTTACGTATCTACAGAGTAACTTTAATACCCTGCAATATGACAGGTAGGTATCTACATAGTAACTTTAATACCCTGCAATAGGACAGGTTAGTTATCTACACATAAACTTTATTACCCTGCAATATGACAGGTTACGTATCCACATAGTAACTTTAATACCCTGCAATATGACAGGTTACGTATCCACAGAGTAACTTTATTACACTGCGATATGACAAGTTACGTATCTACAGAGTAACTTTAATACCCTGCAATATGACAGGTTACGTATCTACATAGTAACTTTAATAAACTGCAATATGACATGTTACGTATCTACAGAGTAACTTTAATACCCTGCAATATGACAGGCTACGTATCTACAGAGTAACTATAATACCCTGCAATATGACAGGTTGCATATCTACAGAGTAACTTTAATACCATGCAATATGACAGGTTACCTCACTACAGAGTAACTATAATACCATGCAATATGATAGGTTACATATCTACAGAGTAACTTTAATACCATGCAATATGACAGGTTACGTATCTACAGAGTGACATTAATACCATGCAATATTACAGGTTAGGTATCTACAGAGTAACTTTAATACCCTGTAATATGACAGGTTACGTATCTACAGCGTAACTTTAAAACCCTGCAATATGACAGGTTAGGTATCTACAGAGTAACGTTAATATTCTGCAATATGACAGGTTACGTATCCGCAGAGTAACTCTAATACCCTGCAATATGACAGGTTAGTTATCTACACAGAAACATTAATACCCTGCAATATGACAGGTTACTTATCCACATATTAACTTTAATACCCTGCAATATGACAGGTTACATATCTACAGAGTAACTTTATTACACTGCGATATGACAGGTTACCTATCTACAGAGTAACTTTAATACCCTGCAATATGACAGGTTACGTATCTACAGAGTAACTTTAATACCCTGCAATATGACAGGTTACGTATCTACAGAGTAACTTTAATACACTGCAATATGACAGGTTAGGTATCTACAGAGTAACTTTAATACCCTGCAATATGACAGGTTACGTATATACAGAGTAACTTTAATACCCTGCAATATGACAGGTTACGTATCTACAGAGTAACTTTAATACCCTGCAATATGACAGGTTACGTATCTACAGAATAACATTAATACCATGCAATATGACAGGTTACGTATCTACAGAGTAACTTTAATACCCTGCAATATGACAGGTTAGGTATCTACAGAGTAATTTTAATACCCTGCAATATGACAGGTTAAGTATCTACAGAGTAACTTTAATACCATGCAATATGACAGGTTACGTATCTACACAGAAACTTAATACCTGCAATATGACAGGTTACGTATTAAGAGTAACTTTATACCCTGCAATATGACAGGTTAGTATCTACAGAATACTTATACCTGCATATGACAGGTTAGGTATCTACGATAACATTAATACCATGCAATATGACAGGTTACGTATCTACAGAATAACATTAATACCATGCAATATGACAGGTTACGTATCTACAGAATAACATTAATACCATGCAATATGACAGGTTACGTATCTACAGAATAACTTTAATACCATGCAATATGACAGGTTACGTATCTACAGAATAACATTAATACCATGCAATATGACAGGTTACGTATCTACAGAGTAACTTGATTACCCTGCAATATGACAGGTTAGGTATCTACAGAGTAATTTTAATACCCTGCAATATGACAGGTTAAGTATCAACAGAGTAACTTTAATACGATGACATATATGACAGGTTACGTATCTACACAGAAACTTTAATACCATGCAATATGACAAGTTACGTATCTACAGAGTAACGTTAATACCCTGCAAAATGACAGGTTACGTATCTACAGAGTAATTTTATTACACTGCGATATGACATATTACGTATCTACGGAGTAACGTTAATACCCTGCAATATGACAGGTTAGGTATCGACAGAGTAACATTAATGCCATGCAATATGACAGGTTACGTATCTACAGAGTAACTTTAATACCCTGCAATATGACAGGTTACGTATCTACAGAGTAACGTTAATACCCTGCAATATGACAGATTAAGTATCTACAGAGTAACGTTAATACCCTGCAATATGACAGGTTACGTTTCTACAGAGTAACATTAATACCATGCAACATGACAGGTTAGGTATCTACAGAGTAACTTTAATACCCTGCAATACGACAGGTTACGTATCTACAAGAACTTAATACCCTGCAATAGTATCTACAGAGTACAGAAAGTTAATCCCTGCAATATGACAGGTTACGTATTACAGAGTAACTTTAATACCCTGCAATATGACAGGTTACGTATCTACAGAGTAACTTTAATACCCTGCAATATGACAGGTTAGGTATCTACAGAGTAACTTTAATACCCTGCAATATGACAGGTTACGTATCTACAGAGTAACTTTAATACCTGCGATATGACAGGTTATATACCTGCATATGACAGGTTACGTATCTACAGAGTAACTTCAATACCCTGCAATATGACAGGTTAGGTATTTACACAGAAATATTAATACCCTGCAATATGACAGGTTCCGTATCTACAGAGTAACATTAATACCCTGCAATATGACAGGTTACGTATCTACACATAAACTTTAATACCATGCAATATGACAGGTTAGGTATCTACAGAGTAACTTTAGTACCATGAAATATGACAGGTTAGGTATCTACAGAGTAACTGAAATACCCTGCAATATGACAAGTTACGTATCTACAGAGTAACTATAATACTCTGCAATATGACAGGTTAAGTTTCTACAGAGTAACTTTAATACCCTGCAATATGACAGGGTAGGTATCTACAGAATAACGTTAATACCATGCAATATGACAGGTTAGCTATCTACAGAGTAACTTTAATACCCTGCAATATGACAGGTTACGTATCTACAGAGTAACTGTAATACCATGCAATATGACAGGTTACGTTTCTACAGAGTAACGTTAATACCCTGCAATATGACAGGTTACGTATCTACAGAGTAACTTTAATACCCTGCAATATGAAAGGTTAGATATCTACAGAGTAACATTAATACCATGCAATATGACAGGTTACCTATCTACAGAGTAACTTTAATACCCTGCAAAAAGACAGGTTACGTATCTACAGAGTAACTTTAATACACTGCGATATGACAGGTTTTGTATCTACAGAGTAAATTTAATACCCTGCAATATGAACAGGTTACGTATCTACAGAGTACCTTTAATACCCTGCAATATGACAGGTTACGTATCTACAGAGTAACTTTAATACACTGCGATATGACAGGTTACGTATCTACAGAGTAACTTCAATACCCTGCAATATGACAGGTTACGTATCTACACAGAAACGTTAATACCCTGCAATATGATAGGTTACGTATGTACAGAGTAACATTAATACCCTGCAATATGACAGGTTACGTATCTACAGAGTAACTTTAATACCATGGAATATCAAAGGTTACGTATCTACACAAAAACGTTAATACACTGCAATATGACATGTTACGTATCTACAGAGTAACTTTAATACCCTGCAATATGACAGGTTATGTATCTACAGAGTAAATTTAATACCCTGCAATATGAAAGGTTAGGTATCTACAGAGTAACATTAATACCCTGCAATATGACAGGTTACGTATCTACAGAATAACTCTAATACCTTGCAATATGACAGGTTAGGTATCTACATAGTAACTTTAATACCCTGCAAGATGACAGGTTACGTATCTACAGAGTAACTTTAATACGATGCAATATGACAGGCTACGTATCTACAGAGTAACTATAATACCCTGCAATATGACAGGTTACGTATCTACAGAGTAACTATACTACCATGCAATATGACAGGTTACCTCACTACAGAGTAACTATAATACCATGCAATATGACAGGTTACATATCTACACAGAAACGTTAATACCCTGCAATATGACAGGTTAGGTATATACAGAGTAACTTTAATACCATGCAATATGACAGGTTACGTATCTACACAGAAACGTTAATACACGGCAATATGACAGGTTAGGTATCTACAGGGTAACATTAATACCCTGCAATATGACAGGTTACGTATCTACAGAGTAACTTTAATACCATGCAATATGACAGGTTACGTATCTACACAGACACGTTAATACATGCAATATGACAGGTTACGTATCTACAGAGTAACTTTAATACCCTGCAATATGACAGGTAGGTATCTACATAGTAACTTTAATACCCTGCAATAGGACAGGTTAGTTATCTACACATAAACTTTATTACCCTGCAATATGACAGGTTACGTATCTACAGAGTAACTTTATTACACTGCGATATGACAAGTTACGTATCTACAGAGTAACTTTAATACCCTGCAATATGACAGGTTACGTATCCACAGAGTAACTTTATTACACTGCGATATGACAAGTTACGTATCTACAGAGTAACTTTAATACCCTGCAATATGACAGGTTACGTATCTACATAGTAACTTTAATAAACTGCAATATGACAGGTTACGTATCTACAGAGTAACTTTAATACCCTGCAATATGACAGGCTACGTATCTACAGAGTAACTATAATACCCTGCAATATGACAGGTTGCATATCTACAGAGTAACTTTAATACCATGCAATATGACAGGTTACCTCACTACAGAGTAACTATAATACCATGCAATATGATAGGTTACATATCTACAGAGTAACTTTAATACCATGCAATATGACAGGTTACGTATCTACAGAGTGACATTAATACCATGCAATATTACAGGTTAGGTATCTACAGAGTAACTTTAATACCCTGTAATATGACAGGTTACGTATCTACAGCGTAACTTTAAAACCCTGCAATATGACAGGTTAGGTATCTACAGAGTAACGTTAATATCCTGCAATATGACAGGTTACGTATCCGCAGAGTAACTCTAATACCCTGCAATATGACAGGTTAGTTATCTACACAGAAACATTAATACTCTGCAATATGACAGGTTACTTATCCACATATTAACTTTAATACCCTGCAATATGACAGGTTACATATCTACAGAGTAACTTTATTACACTGCGATATGACAGGTTACCTATCTACAGAGTAACTTTAATACCCTGCAATATGACAGGTTACGTATCTACAGAGTAACTTTAATACCCTGCAATATGACAGGTTACGTATCTACAGAGTAACTTTAATACACTGCAATATGACAGGTTAGGTATCTACAGAGTAACTTTAATACCCTGCAATATGACAGGTTACGTATATACAGAGTAACTTTAAAACCATGCAATATGACAGGTTACGTATCTACAGAGTAACTTTAATACCCTGCAATATGACAGGTTACGTATCTACAGAATAACATTAATACCATGCAATATGACAGGTTACGTATCTACAGAGTAACTTGATTACCCTGCAATATGACAGGTTAGGTATCTACAGAGTAATTTTAATACCCTGCAATATGACAGGTTAAGTATCAACAGAGTAACTTTAATACGATGACATATATGACAGGTTACGTATCTACACAGAAACTTTAATACCATGCAATATGACAAGTTACGTATCTACAGAGTAACGTTAATACCCTGCAAAATGACAGGTTACGTATCTACAGAGTAATTTTATTACACTGCGATATGACATATTACGTATCTACGGAGTAACGTTAATACCCTGCAATATGACAGGTTAGGTATCGACAGAGTAACATTAATGCCATGCAATATGACAGGTTACGTATCTACAGAGTAACTTTAATACCCTGCAATATGACAGGTTACGTATCTACAGAGTAACGTTAATACCCTGCAATATGACAGATTAAGTATCTACAGAGTAACGTTAATACCCTGCAATATGACAGGTTACGTTTCTACAGAGTAACATTAATACCATGCAACATGACAGGTTAGGTATCTACAGAGTAACTTTAATACCCTGCAATACGACAGGTTACGTATCTACACAGAAAGCTTAATACCCTGCAATACGACATGTTACGTAACTACAGAGTAACTTTCATACACTGCGATATGACAGGTTACGTATCTACAGAGTAACTTCAATACCCAGCAATATGACAGGTTAGGTATTTACACAGAAATGTTAATACCCTGCAATATGACAGGTTCCGTATCTACAGAGTAACATTAATACCCTGCAATATGACAGGTTACGTATCTACACATAAACTTTAATACCATGCAATATGACAGGTTAGGTATCTACAGAGTAACTTTAATACCATGAAATATGACAGGTTAGGTATCTACAGAGTAACTGTAATACCCTGCAATATGACAGGTTACGTATCTACAGAGTAACTTTAATAACGTACAATATGACAGGTTACGTATCTACAGAGTAACTCTAATACCCTGCGATATGACAAGTTACGTATCTACAGAGTAACTATAATACCCTGCAATAGGACAGGTTAAGTATCTACAGAGTAACTTTAATACCCTGCAATATGACAGGTTAAGTATCTACAGAGTAACGTTAATACCGTGCAATATGACAGGTTAGGTATCTACAGAGTAACTTTAATACCCTGCAATATGACAGGTTACATATCTACAGAGTATCTGTAATACCATGCAATATGACAGGTTACGTATCTACAGAGTAACGTTAATACCCTGCAATATGACAGGTTACGTATCTACAGAGTAACTTTAATACCCTGCAATATGAAAGGTTAGGTATCTACAGAGTAACATTAATACCATGCAATATGACAGGTTAACTATCTACAGAGTAACTTTAATACCCTGCAAAAAGACAGGTTACGTATCTACAGAGTAACTTTAATACACTGCGATATGACAGGTTAGGTACCTATAGAGTAACTTTAATACCCTGCAATATGAACAGGTTACGTATCTACAGAGTAACTTCAATACCCTGCAATATGACAGGTTAGGTATTTACACAGAAATATTAATACCCTGCAATATGACAGGTTCCGTATCTACAGAGTAACATTAATACCCTGCAATATGACAGGTTACGTATCTACACATAAACTTTAATTCCATGCAATATGACAGGTTAGGTATCTACAGAGTAACTTTAGTACCATGAAATATGACAGGTTAGGTATCTACAGAGTAACTGAAATACCCTGCAATATGACAAGTTACGTATCTACAGAGTAACTATAATACTCTGCAATATGACAGGTTAAGTTTCTACAGAGTAACTTTAATACCCTGCAATATGACAGGGTAGGTATCTACAGAATAACGTTAATACCATGCAATATGACAGGTTAGCTATCTACAGAGTAACTTTAATACCCTGCAATATGACAGGTTACGTATCTACAGAGTAACTGTAATACCATGCAATATGACAGGTTACGTTTCTACAGAGTAACGTTAATACCCTGCAATATGACAGGTTACGTATCTACAGAGTAACTTTAATACCCTGCAATATGAAAGGTTAGATATCTACAGAGTAACATTAATACCATGCAATATGACAGGTTACCTATCTACAGAGTAACTTTAATACCCTGCAAAAAGACAGGTTACGTATCTACAGAGTAACTTTAATACACTGCGATATGACAGGTTTTGTATCTACAGAGTAAATTTAATACCCTGCAATATGAACAGGTTACGTATCTACAGAGTAACTTTAATACCCTGCAATATGACAGGTTACGTATCTACAGAGTAACTTTAATACACTGCGATATGACAGGTTACGTATCTACAGAGTAACTTCAATACCCTGCAATATGACAGGTTACGTATCTACACAGAAACGTTAATACCCTGCAATATGATAGGTTACGTATGTACAGAGTAACATTAATACCCTGCAATATGACAGGTTACGTATCTACAGAGTAACTTTAATACCATGGAATATCAAAGGTTACGTATCTACACAAAAACGTTAATACACTGCAATATGACATGTTACGTATCTACAGAGTAACTTTAATACCCTGCAATATGACAGGTTAGGTTTCTACAAAGTAACTTTAATACCCTGGAATATGACAGGTTACGTATCTACACAGAAACGTTAATACCCTGCAATATTACAGGTTACGTATCTACAGAGTAAGTCTAATACCCTGCAATATGACAGGTTAGGTATCTACACAGAAACTTTAATACCCTGCAATATGACAGGTTACGTATAAACAGAGTAACTTTATTAGACTGCGATATGACATGTTACGTATCTACAGAGTAACTTTATTACACTGCGATATGACAGGTTACGTATCTACAGAGTAACTTTAATACCCTGCAATATGACAGGTTACGTATCTACATAGTAACTTTAACACCCTGCAATATGACAGGTTACGTATCGACAGAGTAACTTCAATACCCAGCAATATGACAGGTTAGGTATTTACACAGAAATGTTAATATCCTGCAATATGACAGGTTCCGTATCTACAGAATAACATTAATACCCTGCAATATGACAGGTTACGTATCTACACATAAACTTTAATAACATGCAATATGACAGGTTAGGTATCTACAGAGTAACTTTAATACCATGAAATATGACAGGTTAGGTATCTACAGAGTAACTGTTATACCCTGCAATATGACAGGTTACGTATCTACAGAGTAACTTTAATACCCTGCAATATGACAGGTTACGTATCTACAGAGTAACTCTAATACCCTGCGATTTGACAAGTTACGTATCTACAGAGTAACTATAATACCCTGCAATATGACATGTTAGGTATCTACAGAGTAACGTTAAAACCATGCAATATGACAGGTTAGCTATCTACAGAGTAACTTTAATACCCTGCAATATGACAGGTTACGTATCTACAGAGTAACTGTAATACCATGCAATATGACAGGTTACGTTTCTACAGAGTAACGTTAATACCCTGCAATATGACAGGTTACGTATCTACAGAGTAACTTTAATACCCTGCAATATGAAAGGTTAGATATCTACAGAGTAACATTAATACCATGCAATATGACAGGTTACCTATCTACAGAGTAACTTTAATACCCTGCAAAAAGACAGGTTACGTATCTACAGAGTAACTTTAATACACTGCGATATGACAGGTTTTGTATCTACAGAGTAAATTTAATACCCTGCAATATGAACAGGTTACGTATCTACAGAGTAACTTTAATACCCTGCAATATGACAGGTTACGTATCTACAGAGTAACTTTAATACACTGCGATATGACAGGTTACGTATCTACAGAGTAACTTCAATACCCTGCAATATGACAGGTTACGTATCTACACAGAAACGTTAATACCCTGCAATATGATAGGTTACGTATGTACAGAGTAACATTAATACCCTGCAATATGACAGGTTACGTATCTACAGAGTAACTTTAATACCATGGAATATCAAAGGTTACGTATCTACACAAAAACGTTAATACACTGCAATATGACATGTTACGTATCTACAGAGTAACTTTAATACCCTGCAATATGACAGGTTAGGTTTCTACAAAGTAACTTTAATACCCTGGAATATGACAGCTTACGTATCTACACAGAAACGTTAATACCCTGCAATATTACAGGTTACGTATCTACAGAGTAAGTCTAATACCCTGCAATATGACAGGTTAGGTATCTACACAGAAACTTTAATACCCTGCAATATGACAGGTTACGTATAAACAGAGTAACTTTATTAGACTGCGATATGACATGTTACGTATCTACAGAGTAACTTTAATACCCTGCAATATGACAGGTTACATATCTACAGAGTAACTTTATTACACTGCGATATGACAGGTTACGTATCTACAGAGTAACTTTAATACCCTGCAATATGACAGGTTACGTATCTACATAGTAACTTTAACACCCTGCAATATGACAGGTTACGTATCGACAGAGTAACTTCAATACCCAGCAATATGACAGGTTAGGTATTTACACAGAAATGTTAATATCCTGCAATATGACAGGTTCAGAATCTACAGAATAACATTAATACCCTGCAATATGACAGGTTACGTATCTACACATAAACTTTAATAACATGCAATATGACAGGTTAGGTATCTACAGAGTAACTTTAATACCATGAAATATGACAGGTTAGGTATCTACAGAGTAACTGTTATACCCTGCAATATGACAGGTTACGTATCTACAGAGTAACTTTAATACCCTGCAATATGACAGGTTACGTATCTACAGAGTAACTCTAATACCCTGCGATTTGACAAGTTACGTATCTACAGAGTAACTATAATACCCTGCAATATGACATGTTAGGTATCTACAGAGTAACGTTAAAACCATGCAATATGACAGGTTAGGTATCTACAGAGTAACGTTAATACCATGCAATATGACAGGTTAGGTATCTACAGAGTAACTTTAATACCCTGCAATATGACAGGTTACCTCTCTACAGAGTAACTTTAATACCCTGCAAAAAGACAGGTTACGTATCTACATAGTAACTTTAATACCCTGCAATATGACAGTTTACGTAGCTACAGAGTAACTTTAATACACTGCGATATGACAGGTTACGTATCTACAGAGTAACTCTAATACCCTGCAATATGACAGTTTAGGTATCTACATAGAAACTTTAATACCCTGCAATATGACAGGATACGTATCTACAGAGTAACTTTAATACACTGCAATATGACAGGTTACGTATCTACAGAGTAACTTTATTACACTGCGATATGACAGGTTACGTATCTAAAGAGTAACTTTAATACCCTGCAATATGACAGGTTACGTATCTACATAGTAACTTTAACACCCTGCAATATGACAGGTTACGTATCTACACAGAAATGTTAATACCATGCAATATGACAGGTTAGGTATCTACAGAGTAACTTTAATACCATGAAATGTGACAGGTTAGGTATCTACAGAGTAACTGTAATACCCTGCAATATGACAGGTTACATATCTACAAAGTAACTTTAATACCATGGAATATCAAAGGTTACGTATCTACACAAAAACGTTAATACACTGCAATATGACATGTTACGTATCTACAGAGTAACTTTAATACCCTGCAATATGACAGGTTAGGTTTCTACAAAGTAACTTTAATACCCTGGAATATGACAGGTTACGTATCTACACAGAAACGTTAATACCCTGCAATATTACAGGTTACGTATCTACAGAGTAAGTCTAATACCCTGCAATATGACAGGTTAGGTATCTACACAGAAACTTTAATACCCTGCAATATGACAGGTTACGTATAAACAGAGTAACTTTATTAGACTGCGATATGACATGTTACGTATCTACAGAGTAACTTTAATACCCTGCAATATGACAGGTTACGTTTCTACAGAGTAACTTTAATACCCTGCAATATGACAGGTTACGTATCTACAGAGTAACTTTAATACCCTGCAATATGACAGGTTACGTATCTACATAGTAACTTTAACACCCTGCAATATGACAGGTTACGTATCGACAGAGTAACTTCAATACCCAGCAATATGACAGGTTAGGTATTTACACAGAAATGTTAATATCCTGCAATATGACAGGTTCCGTATCTACAGAATAACATTAATACCCTGCAATATGACAGGTTACGTATCTACACATAAACTTTAATAACATGCAATATGACAGGTTAGGTATCTACAGAGTAACTTTAATACCATGAAATATGACAGGTTAGGTATCTACAGAGTAACTGTTATACCCTGCAATATGACAGGTTACGTATCTACAGAGTAACTTTAATACCCTGCAATATGACAGGTTACGTATCTACAGAGTAAC
>JABXNX010003208.1:0-37166 GCA_014843695.1 Archivesica marissinica | reverse complement strand
ATACACAGTAGAGTAAATACGGTAGTGTTTAATACAAATACACAGTAGATTAAATACGGTAGTGTTTCATAGAAATACACAGTAGAGTAAATACGGTAGTGTTTCATAGAACAACAAGGTAGAGTAAATACGGTAGTGTTTAATACAAATACACAGTAGATTAAATACGGTAGTATTTCATAGAAATACACAGTAGAGTAAATACGGTAGTGTTTCATTGAAATACACAGTAGAATAACTACGATAATACTTCATAGAAATACACAGTAGAGTAAATACGGTAGTACTTCATAGAAATACACAGTAGAGTAAATACGGTAGTGTTTCATAGAAATAAACAGTATAGTAAATACGGTAGTGTTTCATAGAAATAAACAGTAGAGTAAATACGGTAGTGTTTCATAGAAATACACAGTAGGGTAAATACGGTAGTGTTTCATAGAAATACACAGTAGAGTAAATACGGTATGTTTTCATAGAAATACACAGTAAAGTAAATACGGTAGTATTTCATAGAAATAAACAGTAGAGTAAATAAAGTAGTGTTTCATAAAAATACACAGTATAGTAAATACGCTAGTGTTTCATAGAAATACACAGTAAAGTAAATACGGTAGTGTTTCATAGAAATACACAGGATAGTAAATACGGTAGTGTTTCATAGAACTAAACAGTAGAGTAAATACGTTAGTGTTTCATAGAAATACACAGTAGAGTAAATACGGTAGTATTTTATAGAAATACACAGTAGAGTAAATACGGTAGTATTTCATAGAAATATACAATAGATTAAATACGGTAGCACTTCATAGAAATACACAGTAGAGTAAATGCGGTAGATAGAAATACACAGTAAAGTAAATACGGTAGATATAAATACACAGTAGAGTAAATACGGTAGTACTTCATAGACATACACAGTAGAGTAAATACGATAGTGTTTCATAGAAATACACAGTAGAGTAAATACGGTAGTATTTCATACAAATACACAGTAGAGTAAATGCGGTAGTATTTCATAGAAATACACAGTAGAGTAAATATGGTAGTATTTCATCGAAATACACTGTAGAGTAAATACGGTAGTGTTTCATAGAAATACACAGTAGAGTAAATACGGTAGATAGAAATACACAGTAGAGTAAATACGGTAGAAAGAAATGCACAGTAGAGTAATTACGGTAGATAGAAAGTCACAGTAGAGTAAATACGGTAGTGTTTCATAGAAATACACAGTAGAGTAAATACGGTAGTGTTTAATACAAATACACAGTAGATTAAATACGGTAGTGTTTCATAGAAATACACAGTAGATTAAATACGGTAATGTTTCATAGAAAAACAAGGTAGAGTAAATACGGTAGTGTTTCATAGAAATACACAGTAGAGTAACTACGATAATACCTCATAGAAATACACAGTAGAGTAAATACGGTAGTACTTCATAGAAATCCACAGTAGAGTAAATACGGTAGTGTTTCATAGAAAGACACAGTATAGTAAATACGGTAGTGTTTCATAGACATACACAGTAGAGTAAATACGGTAGTGTTTCATAGAAATACACAGTAGGGTAAATACGGTAGTGATTCATAGAAATACACAGTAGAGTAAATACGGTATGTTTTCATAGAAATACACAGTAGAGTAAATACGGTAGTATTTCATAGAAATACACAGTAGAGTAAATAAAGTAGTGTTTCATAAAAATACACAGTATAGTAAATACGCTAGTGTTTCATAGAAATACACAGTAAAGTAAATACGGTAGTGTTTCATAGAAATACACAGGACAGTAAATACGGTAGTGTTTCATAGAAATAAACAGTAGAGTAAATACAGTAGTGTTTCATAGAAATACACAGTAGAGTAAATACGGTAGTATTTTATAGAAATACACAGTAGAGTAAATACGGTAGTATTTCATAGAAATATACAATATAGTAAATACGGTAGCACTTCATAGAAATACACAGTAGAGTAAATGCGGTAGATAGAAATACACAGTAGAGTAAATACGGTAGATAGAAATACACAGTAGAGTAAATACGGTAGTATTTCATAGAAATACACTGTATAGTAAATACGGTAGTGTTTCATAGAAATACAGAGTAGGGTAAATACGGTAGTGTTTCATAGAAATAGGCAGTAGAGTAAATACGGTAGATAGAAATACACATTAGAGTAAATACGGTAGAAAGAAATGCACAGTAGAGTAAATACGGTAGATAGAAAGTCACAGTAGAGTAAATACGGTAGTGTTTCATAGAAATACACAGTATAGTAAATACGGTAGTGTTTAATACAAATACACAGTAGATTAAATACGGTAGTGTTTCATAGAAATACACAGTAGAGTAAATACGGTAGTGTTTCATAGAAAAATAAGGTAGAGTAAATACGGTAGTGTTTCATAGAAATACACAGTAGAGTAACTACGATAATACTTCATAGAAATACACAGTAGAGTAAATACGGTAGTACTTCATAGAAATCCACAGTAGAGTAAATACGGTAGTGTTTCATAGAAATACACAGTGTAGTAAATACGGTAGTGTTTCATAGACATACACAGTAGAGTAAATACGGTAGTGTTTCATAGAAATACACAGTAGGGTAAATACGGTAGTGTTTCATAGAAATACACAGTAGAGTAAATACGGTATGTTTTCATAGAAATACACAGTAGAGTAAATACGGTAGTATTTCATAGAAATACACAGTAGAGTAAATAAAGTAGTGTTTCATAAAAATACACAGTATAGTAAATACGCTAGTGTTTCATAGAAATACACAGTAAAGTAAATACGGTAGTGTTTCATAGAAATACACAGGATAGTAAATACTGTAGTGTTTCATAGATATAAACAGTAGAGTAAATACGGTAGTGTTTCATAGAAATATACAGTAGAGTAAATACGGTAGTACTTCATAGAAATACACAGTAGAGTAAATACGGTAGATAGAAATACACAGTATAGTAAATACGGTAGATAGAAATACACAATAGAGTAAATACGGTAGATAGAATTAGAGAGTAGAGTAAATACGGTAGAACTTCATAGAAATACACAGTAGAGTAAATACGGTAGTATTTCATAGAAATACACAGTAGAGTAAATACGGTAGATAGAAATACAGAGTATAGTAAATAAGGTAGTGTTTCATAGAAATACACAGGATAGTAAATACGGTAGTGTTTCATAGAAATACACAGTATAGTAAATACGGTAGTGTTTCATAGAAATAAACAGTAGAGTAAATACGGTAGTGTTTCATAGAAATATACAGTAGAGTAAATACGGTAGATAGAAATACACAGTATAGTAAATACGGTAGATAGAAATACACAATAGAGTATATACGGTAGATAGAATTACACAGTAGAGTAAATACGGTAGAACTTCATAGAAATACACAGTAGAGTAAATACGGTAGTATTTCATAGAAATACACAGTAGAGTAAATACGGTAGATAGAAATACACAGTAGAGTAAATACGGTAGTACTTCATAGACATACACAGTAGAGTAAATACGATAGTGTTTCATAGAAATACACAGTAGAGTAAATACGGTAGTGTTTCATAGAAATACACAGTAGAGTAAATACGGTAGTGTTTCATAGAAATACACAGTAGAGTAAATACGGTAGATAGAAATACACAGTAGAGTAAATACGTAGAAGAAATCACATAGAGTAAATACGGTAGATAGAAACAAGTAGAGTAATACGGTAGTTTTCATAGAAATACACAGTAGAGTAAATACGGTAGTTTATAAAATACACAGTAGAGTAAATACGGTAGATAGAAATACACAGTAGAGTAAATACGGTAGATAGAAATCACAGTAGAGTAAATACGGTAGTTTCATAGAAATACACAGTAGAGTAAATACGGTAGTTCATACAAATACACAGTAGAGTAAATACGGTAGTTTCATAGAAATACACAGTAGAGTAAATACGGTAGTATAGATACACAGTAGAGTAAATACGGTAGATAAAATACACAGAAGTAAATACTAGTATTCATAGAAATACACAGTAGAGTAAATACGGTAGATAGAAATACACAGTAGAGTAAATACGGTAGATAGAAATACACAGTAGAGTAAATACGGTACATAGAAATACACAGTAGAGTAAATACGGTAGATAGAAATACACAGTAGAGTAAATACGGTAGTATTCATAGAAATACACAGTAGAGTAAATACGGTAGTTCATAGAAATACACAGTAGAGTAAATACGGTAGATAGAAATACACAGTAGAGTAAATACGGTAGATAGAAATACACAGAATAAGTAAATACGGTAGTTTCATAGAAATACACAGTAGAGTAAATACGGTAGTATTCATAGAAATACACAGTAGAGTAAATACGGTAGATAGAAATACACAGTAAGTAAATACGTAGTCATAGAAATACACAGTAGAGTAAATACGGTAGTTCATAGAAATACACAGTAGAGTAAATACGGTAGATAGAAATACACAGTAGAGTAAATACGGTAGCATAGAAATACACAGTAAGTAAATACGGTAAAGAAATACACAGTAGAGTAAATACTAGATAAAAAAAAAAAAAAAACACAAAAAAACAAAAAAAAAAAAACTAGATCATAGAAATACACAGTAGAGTAAATACGGTAGATAGAAATACACAGTAGAGTAAATACGGTAGTACTTCATAGACATACACAGTAGAGTAAATACGATAGTGTTTCATAGAAATACACAGTAGAGTAAATACGGTAGTGTTTCATAGAAATACAGAGTAGGGTAAATACGGTAGTGTTTCATAGAAATACACAGTAGAGTAAATACGGTAGATAGAAATACACAGTAGAGTAAATACGGTAGAAAGAAATGCACAGTAGAGTAAATACGGTAGATAGAAAGTCAAAGTAGAGTAAATACGGTAGTGTTTCATAGAAATACACAGTAGAGTAAATACGGTAGTGTTTAATACAAATACACAGTAGATTAAATACGGTAGATAGAAATGCACAGTAGAGTAAATACGGTAGATAGAAAGTCACAGTAGAGTAAATACGGTAGTGTTTCATAGAAATACACAGTAGAGTAAATACGGTAGTGTTTAATACAAATACACAGTAGAGTAAATACGGTAGTACTTCATAGAAATACACAGTAGAGTAAATACGGTAGTATTTCATAGATATACACAGTAGAGTAAATACGGTAGTATTTCATAGAAATACACAGTAGAGTAAATACGGTAGTATTTTATAGAAATACACAGTAGAGTAAATACGGTAGTATTTCATAGAAATATACAACATAGTAAATACGGTAGCACTTCATAGAAATACACAGTAGAGTAAATGCGGTAGATAGAAATACACAGTAAAGTAAATACGGTAGATAGAAATACACAGTAGAGTAAATACGGTAGTATTTCATAGAAATACACTGTATAGTAAATACGGTAGTGTTTCATAGAAATACAGAGTAGGGTAAATACGGTAGTGTTTCATAGAAATAGGCAGTAGAGTAAATACGGTAGATAGAAATACACAGTAGAGTAAATACGGTAGAAAGAAATGCACAGTAGAGTAAATACGGTAGATAGAAAGTCACAGTAGAGTAAATACGGTAGTGTTTCATAGAAATACACAGTAGAGTAACTACGATAATACTTCATAGAAATACACAGTAGAGTAAATACGGTAGTACTTCATAGAAATCCACAGTAAAGTAAATACGGTAGTGTTTCATAGAAATACACAGTATAGTAAATACGGTAGTGTTTCATAGACATACACAGTAGAGTAAATACGGTAGTGTTTCATAGAAATACACAGTAGGGTAAATACGGTAGTGCTTCATAGAAATACACAGTAGAGTAAATACGGTAGTGTTTTATAGAAATACACAGTAGAGTAAATACGGTAGTATTTCATAGAAATACACAGTAGAGTAAATAAAGTAGTGTTTCATAAAATACACAGTATAGTAAATACGCTAGTGTTTCATAGAAATACACAGTAAAGTAAATACGGTAGTGTTTCATAGAAATACACAGGATAGTAAATACTGTAGTGTTTCATAGATATAAACAGTAGAGTAAATACGGTAGTGTTTCATAGAAATACACAGTAGAGTAAATACGGTAGTACTTCATAGAAATACACAGTAGAGTAAATACGGTAGATAGAAATACACAGATAGTAAATACGGTAGCTAGAAATACACAATAGAGTAAATACGGTAGATAGAATTAGAGAGTAGGGTAAATACGGTAGAACTTCATAGAAATACACAGTAGAGTAAATACGGTAGTATTTCATAGAAATACACAGTAGAGTAAATACGGTAGATAGAAATACAGAGTATAGTAAATAAGGTAGTGTTTCATAGAAATACACAGTATAGTAAATACGGTAGTGTTTCATAGAAATACACAGGATAGTAAATACGGTAGTGTTTCATAGAAATAAACAGTAGAGTAAATACGGTAGTGTTTCATAGAAATATACAGTAGAGTAAATACGGTAGTACTTCATAGAAATACACAGTAGAGTAAATACGGTAGATAGAAATACACAGTATAGTAAATACGGTAGATAGAAATACACAATAGAGTATATACGGTAGATAGAATTACACAGTAGAGTAAATACGGTAGCACTTCATAGAAATACACAGTAGAGTAAATACGGTAGCATAGAAATACACAGTAGAGTAAATACGGTAGATAGAAATACACAGTAGAGTAAATACGGTAGTACTTCATAGACATACACAGTAGAGTAAATACGATAGTGTTTCATAGAAATACACAGTAGAGTAAATACGGTAGTATTTCATAGAAATACACAGTAGAGTAAATACGGTAGTATTTCATAGAAATACACAGTAGAGTAAATACGGTAGATAGAAATACACAGTAGAGTAAATACGGTAGAAAGAAATCACAGTAGAGTAAATACGGTAGATAGAAACAAGTAGAGTAAATACGGTAGATAGAATTACACAGTAGAGTAAATACGGTAGAACTTCATAGAAATACACAGTAGAGTAAATACGGTAGTATTTCATAGAAATACACAGTAGAGTAAATACGGTAGATAGAAATACACAGTAGAGTAAATACGGTAGTACTTCATAGAAATACACAGTAGAGTAAATACGGTAGTGTTTCATAGAAATACACAGTAGAGTAAATACGGTAGTGTTTCATAGAAATACACAGTAGGGTAAATACGGTAGTGTTTCATAGAAATACACAGTAGAGTAAATACGGTAGATAGAAATACACAGTAGAGTAAATACGGTAGAAAGAAATGCACAGTAGAGTAAATACGGTAGATAGAAAGTCAAAGTAGAGTAAATACGGTAGTGTTTCATAGAAATACACAGTAGAGTAAATACGGTAGTGTTTAATACAAATACACAGTAGATTAAAACGGTAGATAGAAATCACAGTAGAGTAAATACGGTAGATAGAAACACAGTAGAGTAAATACGGTAGTGTTTCATAGAAATACACAGTAGAGTAAATACGGTAGTGTTTCATACAAATACACAGTAGAGTAAATACGGTAGTACTTCATAGAAATACACAGTAGAGTAAATACGGTAGTATTTCATAGAAATACACAGTAGAGTAAATACGGTAGTATTTCATAGAAATACACAGTAGAGTAAATACGGTAGTGTTTAATACAAATACACAGTAGATAAATACGGTAGATAGAAATCACAGTAGAGTAAATACGGTAGATAGAAAGTCACAGTAGAGTAAATACGGTAGTGTTTCATAGAAATACACAGTAGAGTAAATACGGTAGTGTTTAATACAAATACACAGTAGAGTAAATACGGTAGTACTTCATAGAAATACACAGTAGAGTAAATACGGTAGTATTTCATAGAAATACACAGTAGAGTAAATACGGTAGTATTTCATAGAAATACACAGTAGAGTAAATACGGTAGTGTTTCATACAAATACACAGTAGAGTAAATACGGTAGATAGAAATACACAGTAGAGTAAATACGGTAGATAGAAACACATAGAGTAAATACGGTAGATAGAAATACACAGTAAGTAAATACGTAGAAAAATACACAGTAGAGTAAATACGTAGTATTCATAGAAATACACATAGAGTAAATACTAGTTTCATAGAAATACACAGTAGAGTAAATACGGTAGATAGAAATACACAGTAGAGTAAATACGGTAGATAGAAATACACAGTAGAGTAAATACGGTAATAGAAATACACAGTAATAAATACTAGATAGAAATACACAGTAGAGTAAATACGTAGTATTTCATAGAAATACACAGTAGAGTAAATACGGTAGTATTCATAGAAATACACAGTAGAGTAAATACGGTAGTATTTCATAGAAATACACAGTAGAGTAAATACGGTAGTTTTCATAGAAATACACAGTAGAGTAAATAGGTAGATAAAAAACAAAAAACAATAGAAATACACAGTAGAGTAAATACGGTAGTATTCATAGAAATACACAGTAGAGTAAATACGGTAGTATTTCATAGAAATACACAGTAGAGTAAATACGGTAGTATTTCATAGAAATACACAGTAGAGTAAATACGGTAGTGCTTCATAGAAATACACAGTAGAGTAAATACGGTAGATAGAAATACACAGTAGAGTAAATACGGTAGATAGAAATACACAGTAGAGTAAATACGGTAGTACTTCATAGAAATACACAGTAGAGTAAATACGGTAGTTTTCATAGAAATACACAGTAGAGTAAATACGGTAGTATTTCATAGAAATACACAGTAGAGTAAATACGGTAGCAAAACACAAAAAACGTAGATAGAATACACAGTAGTAAATACGGTAGTGTTCATAGAAATACACAGTAGAGTAAATACGGTATGTTTCATAGAAATACACAGTAGAGTAAATACGGTAGTATTTCATAGAAATACACAGTAGAGTAAATACGGTAGTGTTTCATAGAAATACACAGTAGAGTAAATACGGTAGTATTTCATAGAAATACACAGTAGAGTAAATACGGTAGTATTTCATAGAAATACACAGTAGAGTAAATACGGTAGCACTTCATAGAAATACACAGTAGAGTAAATACGGTAGATAGAAATACACAGTAGAGTAAATACGGTAGATAGAAATACACAGTAGAGTAAATACGGTAGTACTTCATAGAAATACACAGTAGAGTAAATACGATAGTGTTTCATAGAAATACACAGTAGAGTAAATACGGTAGTATTTCATAGAAATACACAGTAGAGTAAATACGGTAGTATTTCATAGAAATACACAGTAGAGTAAATACGGTAGTATTTCATAGAAATACACAGTAGAGTAAATACGGTAGTGTTTCATAGAAATACACAGTAGAGTAAATACGGTAGATAGAAATGCACAGTAGAGTAAATACGGTAGATAGAAAGTCACAGTAGAGTAAATACGGTAGTGTTTCATAGAAATACACAGTAGAGTAAATACGGTAGTGTTTAATACAAATACACAGTAGAGTAAATACGGTAGTACTTCATAGAAATACACAGTAGAGTAAATACGGTAGTATTTCATAGAAATACACAGTAGAGTAAATACGGTAGTATTTCATAGAATAATACAGTAGAGTAAATACGGTAGTACTTCATAGAAATACACAGTAGAGTAAATACGGTAGAGAGAAATACACAGTATAGTAAATACGGTAGATAGAAATACACAGTAGAGTAAATACGGTAGATAGAAATACACAGTAGAGTAAATACGGTAGAACTTCATAGAAATACACAGTAGAGTAAATACGGTAGTATTTCATAGAAATACACAGTAGAGTAAATACGGTAGTATTTCATAGAAATACACAATAGAGTAAATACGGTAGTATTTCATAGAAATACACAGTAGAGTAAATACGGTAGATAGAAATACACAGTAGAGTAAATACGGTAGATAGAAATACACAGTAGAGTAAATACGGTAGTACTTCATAGAAATACACAGTAGAGTAAATACGGTATATAGAAATACACAGTAGAGTAAATACGGTAGAAAGAAATGCACAGTAGAGTAAATACGGTAGATAGAAAGTCACAGTAGAGTAAATACGGTAGTGTTTCATAGAAATACACAGTAGAGTAAATACGGTAGTGTTTCATAGAAATACACAGTAGAGTAAATACGGTAGTGTTTCATAGAAATACACAGTAGAGTAAATACGGTAGTGTTTCATAGAAAAACAAGGTAGAGTAAATCGGTAGTTTCATAGAAATACACAGTAGAGTAAATACGGTATACTTCATAGAAATACACAGTAGAGTAAATACGGTAGTACTTCATAGAAATACACAGTAGAGTAAATACGGTAGTATTTCATAGAAATACACAGTATAGTAAATACGGTAGTGTTCATAGAATACACAGTAGAGTAAATACGGTAGTATTTCATAGAAATACACAGTAGAGTAAATACGGTAGTGTTTCATAGAAATACACAGTAGAGTAAATACGGTATGTTTCATAGAAATACACAGTAGAGTAAATACGGTAGTTTCATAGAAATACACAGTAGAGATAAAGTAGTGTTTCATAAAATACACAGTAGAGTAAATACGGTAGTGTTCATAGAAATACACAGTAGAGTAAATACGGTAGTATTTCATAGAAATACACAGTAGAGTAAATACGGTAGTACTTCATAGAAATACACAGTAGAGTAAATACGGTAGATAGAAATACACAGTAGAGTAAATACGGTAGATAGAAATACACAGTAGAGTAAATACGGTAGTACTTCATAGAAATACACAGTAGAGTAAATACGGTAGTGTTTCATAGAAATACACAGTAGAGTAAATACGGTAGTATTTCATAGAAATACACAGTAGAGTAAATACGGTAGTATTTCATAGAAATACACAGTAGAGTAAATACGGTAGTATTTCATAGAAATACACAGTAGAGTAAATACGGTAGTGTTTCATAGAAATACACAGTAGAGTAAATACGGTAGAAGAAATCACAGTAGAGTAAATACGGTAGAAAGAAATACACAGTAGAGTAAATACGGTAGTGTTTCATAGAAATACACAGTAGAGTAAATACGGTAGTGTTTCATAGAAATACACAGTAGAGTAAATACGGTAGATAGAAATACACAGTAGAGTAAATACGGTAGTACTTCATAGAAATACACAGTAGAGTAAATACGGTAGTATTTCATAGAAATACACAGTAGAGTAAATACGGTAGTATTTCATAGAAATACACAGTAGAGTAAATACGGTAGTATTCATAGAAATACACAGTAGAGTAAATACGGTAGTATTTCATAGAAATACACAGTAGAGTAAATACGGTAGTTTTCATAGAAATACACAGTAGAGTAAATACGGTAGTATTTCATAGAAATACACAGTAGAGTAAATACGGTAGATAGAAATACACAGTAGAGTAAATACGGTAGATAGAAATACACAGTAGAGTAAATACGGTAGATAGATAGTATTTCATAGAAATACACAGTAGAGTAAATACGGTAGTCTTCATAGAAATACACAGTAGAGTAAATACGGTAGTATTTCATAGAAATACACAGTAGAGTAAATACGGTAGTATTTCATAGAAATACACAGTAGAGTAAATACGGTAGTGTTTCATAGAAATACACAGTAGAGTAAATACGATAGTACTTCATAGAAATACACAGTAGAGTAAATACGGTAGTACTTCATAGAAATACACAGTAGAGTAAATACGGTAGTGTTTCATAGAAATACACAGTAGAGTAAATACGGTAGTATTTCATAGAAATACACAGTAGAGTAAATACGGTAGTTCATAGAAATACACAGTAGAGTAAATACGGTAGTGTTTCATAGAAATACACAGTAGAGTAAATACGGTAGTATTTCATAGAAATACACAGTAGAGTAAATACGGTAGTATTTCATAGAAATACACAGTAGAGTAAATACGGTAGTGTTTCATAGAAATACACAGTAGAGTAAATACGGTATATTTCATAGAAATACACAGTAGAGTAAATACGGTAGTGTTTCATAGAAATACACAGTAGAGTAAATACGGTAGTATTTCATAGAAATACACAGTAGAGTAAATACGGTAGTATTTCATAGAAATATACAGTAGAGTAAATACGGTAGTACTTCATAGAAATACACAGTAGAGTAAATACGGTAGATAGAAATACACAGTATAGTAAATACGGTAGATAGAAATACACAATAGAGTAAATACGGTAGATAGAATTACACAGTAGAGTAAATACGGTAGTACTTCATAGAAATACACAGTAGAGTAAATACGGTAGTATTTCATAGAAATACACAGTAGAGTAAATACGGTAGATAGAAATACAGAGTATAGTAAATAAGGTAGATAGAAATACACAGTAGAGTAAATACGGTAGTATTTCATAGAAATACACAGTAGAGTAAATACGGTAGTATTTCATAGAAATACACAGTAGAGTAAATACGGTAGTACTTCATAGAAATACACAGTAGAGTAAATACGATAGTACTTCATAGCAATACACAATAGAGTAAATACGGTAGATAGAAATACACAGTAGAGTAAATACGATAGTACTTCATAGAAATACACAGTAGAGTAAATACGGTAGTACTTCATAGAAATACACAGTAGAGTAAATACGGTAGATAGAAATACACAGTAGAGTAAATACGATAGTACTTCATAGAAATACACAGTAGAATAAATACGGTAGTATTTCATAGAAATACACAGTAGAGTAAATACGATAGTACTTCATAGAAATACACAGTAGAGTAAATACGGTAGTATTTCATAGAAATACACAGTATAGTAAATACGGTAGATAGAAATACACAGTAGAGTAAATACGGTAGATAGAAATACACAGTAGAGTAAATACGATAGTAATTCATAGAAATACACAGTAGAATAAATACGGTAGTATTTCATAGAAATACACAGTAGAGTAAATACGATAGTACTTCATAGAAATACACAGTAGAGTAAATACGGTAGTATTTCATAGAAATACACAGTAGAGTAAATACGGTAGTATTTCATAGAAATACACAGTAGAGTAAATACGATAGTACTTCATAGAAATACACAGTAGAGTAAATACGGTAGTACTTCATAGAAATACACAGTAGAGTAAATACGGTAGATAGAAATGCACAGTAGAGTAAATACGGTAGATAGAAATACACAGTAGAGTAAATACGGTAGTACTTCATAGAAATACACAGTAGAGTAAATACGGTAGTATTTCATAGAAATACACAGTAGAGTAAATACGGTAGTATTTCATAGAAATACACAGTAGAGTAAATACGGTAGTACTTCATAGAAATACACAGTAGAGTAAATACGGTAGATAGAAATACACAGTAGAGTAAATACGGTAGTATTTCATAGAAATACACAGTAGAGTAAATACGGTAGTGTTTCATAGAAATACACAGTATAGTAAATAAAGTAGTTTTCATAGAAATACACAGTAGAGTAAATACGGTAGTGTTTCATAGAAATACACAGTAGAGTAAATACGGTAGTATTTCATAGAAATACACAGTAGAGTAAATACGGTAGTGTTTCATAGAAATATACAGTAGAGTAAATACGGTAGTACTTCATAGAAATACACAGTAGAGTAAATACGGTAGATAGAAATACACAGTATAGTAAATACGGTAGATAGAAATACACAATAGAGTAAATACGGTAGATAGAATTACACAGTAGAGTAAATACGGTAGTACTTCATAGAAATACACAGTAGAGTAAATACGGTAGTATTTCATAGAAATACACAGTAGAGTAAATACGGTAGATAGAAATACACAGTATAGTAAATAAGGTAGATAGAAATACACAGTAGAGTAAATACGGTAGTATTTCATAGAAATACACAGTAGAGTAAATACGGTAGTATTTCATAGAAATACACAGTAGAGTAAATACGATAGTACTTCATAGCAATACACAATAGAGTAAATACGGTAGATAGAAATACACAGTAGAGTAAATACGATAGTACTTCATAGAAATACACAGTAGAGTAAATACGGTAGTACTTCATAGAAATACACAGTAGAGTAAATACGGTAGATAGAAATACACAGTAGAGTAAATACGATAGTACTTCATAGAAATACACAGTAGAGTAAATACGATAGTACTTCATAGAAATACACAGTAGAGTAAATACGGTAGTATTTCATAGAAATACACAGTAGAGTAAATACGGTAGATAGAAATACACAGTAGAGTAAATACGGTAGATAGAAATACACAGTAGAGTAAATACGATAGTAATTCATAGAAATACACAGTAGAATAAATACGGTAGTATTTCATAGAAATACACAGTAGAGTAAATACGATAGTACTTCATAGAAATACACAGTAGAGTAAATACGGTAGTATTTCATAGAAATACACAATAGAGTAAATACGGTAGTATTTTATAGAAATACACAGTAGAGTAAATACGATAGTACTTCATAGAAATACACAGTAGAGTAAATACGGTAGTACTTCATAGAAATACACAGTAGAGTAAATACGGTAGATAGAAATGCACAGTAGAGTAAATACGGTAGATAGAAATACACAGTAGAGTAAATACGGTAGTACTTCATAGAAATACACAGTAGAGTAAATACGGTAGTATTTCATAGAAATACACAGTAGAGTAAATACGGTAGTATTTCATAGAAATACACAGTAGAGTAAATACGGTAGTACTTCATAGAAATACACAGTAGAGTAAATACGGTAGTATTTCAAGAAATACACAGTAGAGTAAATACGGTAGTATTTCATAGAAATACACAGTAGAGTAAATACGGTAGTGTTTCATAAAAATACACAGTATAGTAAATACAGTAGTGTTTCATAGACATACACAGTAAAGTAAATACGGTAGTGTTTCATAGAAATACACAGGATAGTAAATACGGTAGTGTTTCATAGAAATAAACAGTAGAGTAAATACGGTATGTTTTCATAGAAAAACACAGTAGAGTAAATACGGTCGTGTTTCATAGAAATACACAGTATAGTAAATAGGGTAGTGTTTCATAGAAATACACAGTAGAGTAAATACGGTATTGTTTCATAGAAAAACACAGTATAGTAAATACGGTAGTATTTCATAGAAATACACAGTAGAGTAAATACGGTAGTGTATCATAGAAATACACAATAGAGTAAATACGGTAGTGTATCATAGAAATACACAGTAGAGTAAATACGGTAGTATTTCATAGAAATACACAGTAGAGTAAATACGGTAGTGTATCATAGAAATACACAGTAGAGTAAATACGGTAGTATTTCATAGAAATACACAGTAGAGTAAATACGGTAGTATTTCATAGAAAAACAAAGTATAGTAAATAAGGTAGTATTTCATAGAAACACACAGTAGAGTAAATACGATAGTACTTCATAGAAATACACAGTAGAGTAAATACGGTAGATAGAAAGTCACAGTAGAGTAAATACGGTAGTAGTTCATAGAAATACACAGTAGCTTAAATACGATAGTGTTTCATAAAAATACACAGTAGATTAAATACGGTAGTATTTCATAGAAATACACAGTAGAGTAAATGCGGTAGATAGAAATACAGAGTATAGTAAATAAAGTAGATAGAAATACACAGTAGAGTAAATACGGTAGTATTTCATAGAAATACACAGTAGAGTAAATATGGTAGTATTTCATAGAAATACAATGTAGAGTAAATACGGTAGTGTTTCATAGAAATACACAGTAGGGTAAATACGGTAGTGTTTCATAGAAATACACAGTAGAGTAAATACGGTAGATAGAAATACACAGTAGAGTAAATACGGTAGATAGGAAGTCACAGTAGAGTAAATACGGTAATGTTTCATAGAAATACACAGTAGAGTAAATACGGTAGTATTTCATAGAAATACACAGTAGAATAACTACGATAATACTTCATAGAAATACACAGTAGAGTAAATACGGTAGTACTTCATAGAAATCCACAGTAGAGTAAATACGGTAGTGTTTCATAGAAATACACAGTATAGTAAATACGGTAGTGTTTCATAGAAATACACAGTAGAGTAAATACGATAGTGTTTCATAGAAATACACAGTAGGGTAAATACGGTAGTGTTTCATAGAAATACACAGTAGAGTAAATACGGTAGTTTTCACAGAAATACACAGTAGAGTAAATACGGTAGTATTTCATAGAAATACACAGTAGAGTAAATAAAGTAGTGTTTCATAAAAATACACAGTATATTAATACAGTAGTGTTTCATAGACATACACAGTAAAGTAAATACGGTAGTGTTTCATAGAAATACACAGGATAGTAAATACGGTAGTGTTTCATAGACATAAACAGTAGAGTAAATACGGTAGTGTTTCATAGAAATACACAGTAGAGTAAATACGGTCGTGTTTCATAGAAATACACAGTATAGTAAATAGGGTAGTGTTTCATAGAAATACACAGTAGAGTAAATACTGTAGTGTTCCATAGAAAAACACAGTATGTAAATACGGTAGTGTTTCATAGAAATACACAGTAGAGTAAATACGGTAGTGTATCATAGAAATACACAGTAGAGTAAATACGGTAGTATTTCATAGAAATACACAGTAGAGTAAATACGGTAGTGTATCATAGAAATACACAGTAGAGTAAATACGGTAGTATTTCATAGAAATACACAGTAGAGTAAATACGGTAGTATTCATAGAAATACACAGTATAGTAAATAAGGTAGTATTTCATAGAAATACACAGTAGAGTAAATACGGTAGTACTTCATAGAAATACACAGTAGAGTAAATACGGTAGATAGAAATACACAGTATAGTAAATACGGTAGATAGAATTACACAGTAGAGTAAATACGATAGTGTTTCATAGAAATACACAGTAGAGTAAATACGGTAGTATTTCATAGAAATACACAGTAGAGTAAATGCGGTAGATAGAAATACAGAGTATAGTAAATAAGATAGATAGAAATACACAGTAGAGTAAATACGGTAGTATTTCATAGAAATACACAGTAGAGTAAATATGGTAGTATTTCATAGAAATACACTGTAGAGTAAATACGGTAGTACGTCATAGAAATACACAGTAGAGTAAATACGATAGTACTTCATAGCAATACACAATAGAGTAAATACGGTAGATAGAAATACACAGTAGAGTAAATACGATAGTACTTCATAGAAATACACAGTAGAGTAAATACGGTAGTACTACATAGATAAACACAGTAGAGTAAATACTGTAAATAGAGATACACAGTAGAGTAAATACGATAGTACTTCATAGAAATACACAGTAGAATAAATACGGTAGTATTTCATAGAAATACACAGTAGAGTAAATACGATAGTACTTCATAAAATACACCGTAGAGTAAATACGGTAGTGTTTCATAGATATTCACAGTAGGGTAAATACGGTAGTGTTTCATAGAAATACACAGTAGAGTAAATACGGTAGATAGAAATACACAGTTGAGTAAATACGGTAGATAGGAAGTCACAGTAGAGTAAATACGGTAATGTTTCAAAGAAATACACAGTAGAGTAAATACGGTAGTGTTTCATAGAAATACACAGTAGAGTAAATACGGTAGTATTTCATAGAAATACACAGTAGAATAACTACGATAATACTTCATAGAAATACACAGTAGAGTAAATACGGTAGTGTTTCATAGAAATACACAGTATAGTAAATACGGTAGTGTTTCATAGACATATACAGTAGAGTAAATACGGTAGTGTTTCATAGAAATACACAGTAGAGTAGTAGAGTAAATACGGCAGTGTTTCATAGAAATACACAGTAGAGTAAATACGGTATGTTTTTATAGAAATACACAGTAGAGTAAATACGGTAGTATTTCATAGAAATACACAGTAGAGTAAATAAAGTAGTGTTTCATAAAAATACACAGTATATTAAATACAGTAGTGTTTCATAGACATACACAGTAAAGTAAATACGGTAGTGTTTCATAGAAATACACAGTAGAGTAAATACGGTAGTATTTCATAGAAATACACAGTAGAGTAAATACGGTAGTGTATCATAGAAATACACAGTAGAGTAAATACGGTAGTATTTCATAGAAATACACAGTAGAGTAAATACGGTAGTATTTCATAGAAATACACAGTATAGTAAATAAGGTAGTATTTCATAGAAACACACAGTAGAGTAAATACGGTAGTACTTCATAGAAATACACAGTAGAGTAAATACGGTAGATAGAAATACACAGTATAGTAAATACGGTAGATAGAAATACACAATAGAGTAAATACGGTAGATAGAATTACACAGTAGAGTAATACGATAGTGTTCATAGAAATACACAGTAGAGTAAATACGGTATATTTCATAGAAATACAGAGTAGAGTAAATGCGGTAGATAGAAATACAGAGTATATAAATAAGATAGATAGAAATACACAGTAGAGTAAATACGGTAGTATTTCATAGAAATACACAGTAGAGTAAATATGGTAGTATTTCATAGAAATACACTGTAGAGTAAATACGGTAGTACGTCATAGAAATACACAGTAGAGTAAATACGATAGTACTTCATAGCAATACACAATAGAGTAAATACGGTAGATAGAAATACACAGTAGAGTAAATACGATAGTACTTCATAGAAATACACAGTAGAGTAAATACGGTAGTACTACATAGATATACACAGTAGAGTAAATACTGTAAATAGAGATACACAGTAGAGTAAATACGATAGTACTTCATAGAAATACACAGTAGAATAAATACGGTAGTATTTCATAGAAATACACAGTAGAGTAAATACGATAGTACTTCATAGAAATACACCGTAGAGTAAATACGGTAGTGTTTCATAGATATACACAGTAGAGTAAATACGGTAGTGTTTCATAGAAATACACAGTAGAGTAAATACGGTAGATAGAAATACACAGTTGAGTAAATACGGTAGATAGGAAGTCACAGTAGAGTAAATACGGTAATGTTTCAAAGAAATACACAGTAGAGTAAATACGGTAGTGTTTAATACAAATACACAGTAGAGTAAATACGGTAGTATTTCATAGAAATACACAGTAGAGTAAATACGGTAGTATTTCATAGAAATACACAGTAGAGTAAATACGGTAGTTTCATAGAAATACACAGTAGAGTAAATACGGTAGTATTTCATAGAAATACACAGTAGAGTAAATACGGTAGTACTTCATAGAAATACACAGTAGAGTAAATACGGTAGTGTTTCATAGAAATACACAGTAGAGTAAATACGGTAGTGTTTCATAGACATACACAGTAGAGTAAATACGGTAGTGTTTCATAGAAATACACAGTAGAGTAAATACGGTAGTGTTTCATAGAAATACACAGTAGAGTAAATACGGTAGTTTTCATAGAAATACACAGTAGAGTAAATACGGTAGTATTTCATAGAAATACACAGTAGAGTAAATACGGTAGTGTTTCATAGAAATACACAGTATAGTAAATACGGTAGTGTTTCATAGAAATACACAGTAGAGTAAATACGGTAGTATTTCATAGAAATACACAGTAGAGTAAATACGGTAGTATTTCATAGAAATACACAGTAGAGTAAATACGGTAGTATTTCATAGAAATACACAGTAGAGTAAATACGGTAGTACTTCATAGAAATACACAGTAGAGTAAATACGGTAGATAGAAATACACAGTATAGTAAATACGGTAGATAGAAATACACAGTAGAGTAAATACGGTAGATAGAAATACACAGTAGAGTAAATACGGTAGTACTTCATAGAAATACACAGTAGAGTAAATACGGTAGTATTTCATAGAAATACACAGTAGAGTAAATACGGTAGTACTTCATAGAAATACACAGTAGAGTAAATACGGTAGATAGAAATACACAGTAGAGTAAATACGGTAGATAGAAATACACAGTAGAGTAAATACGGTAGTATTCATAGAAATACACAGTAGAGTAAATACGATAGTGTTTCATAGAAATACACAGTAGAGTAAATACGGTAGTATTTCATAGAAATACACAGTAGAGTAAATGCGGTAGATAGAAATACAGAGTATAGTAAATAAGGTAGATAGAAATACACAGTAGAGTAAATACGGTAGTATTTCATAGAAATACACAGTAGAGTAAATATGGTAGTATTTCATAGAAATACACTGTAGAGTAAATACGGTAGTACTTCATAGAAATACACAGTAGAGTAAATACGATAGTACTTCATAGCAATACACAATAGAGTAAATACGGTAGATAGAAATACACAGTAGAGTAAATACGATAGTACTTCATAGAAATACACAGTAGAGTAAATACGGTAGTACTTCATAGAAATACACAGTAGAGTAAATACTGTAGATAGAGATACACAGTAGAGTAAATACGATAGTACTTCATAGAAATACACAGTAGAATAAATACGGTAGTATTTCATAGAAATACACAGTAGAGTAAATACGATAGTACTTCATAGAAATACACAGTAGAGTAAATACGGTAGTGTTTCATAGAAATACACAGTAGAGTAAATACGGTAGTGTTTCATAGAAATACACAGTAGAGTAAATACGGTAGATAGAAATACACAGTAGAGTAAATACGGTAGATAGGAAGTCACAGTAGAGTAAATACGGTAATGTTTCAAAGAAATACACAGTAGAGTAAATACGGTAGTGTTTAATAGAAATACACAGTAGAGTAAATACGGTAGTCTTTCATAGAAATACACAGTAGAGTAAATACGGTAGTGTTTCATAGAAAAACACAGTAGAGTAAATACGGTAGTGTTTCATAGAAATACACAGTAGAGTAAATACGGTAGTACTTCATAGAAATTCACAGTAGAGTAACTACGGTAGTGTTTCATAGAAATACACAGTATAGTAAATACGGTAGTGTTTCATAGACATACACAGTAGAGTAAATACGGTAGTGTTTCATAGAAATACACAGTAGGGTAAATACGGTAGTGTTTCATAGAAATACACAGTAGAGTAAATACGGTATGTTTTTATAGAAATACACAGTAGAGTAAATACGGTAGTATTTCATAGAAATACACAATAGAGTAAATAAAGTAGTGTTTCATAAAAATACACAGTATATTAAATACAGTAGTGTTTCATAGACATACACAGTAAAGTAAATACGGTAGTGTTTCATAGAAATACACAGGATAGTAAATACGGTAGTGTTTCATAGACATAAAAGTAGAGTAAATACGGTAGTGTTTCATAGAAATACACAGTAGAGTAAATACGGTAGTATTTCATAGAAATACACAGTATAGTAAATACGGTAGTGTATCATAGAAGTACACAGTAGAGTAAATATGGTAATGTATCATAGAAATACACAGTAGAGTAAATACGGTAGTATTTCATAGAAATACACAGTAGAGTAAATACGGTAGTATTTCATAGAAATACACAGTAGAGTAAATACGGTAGTATTTCATAGAAATACACAGTATAGTAAATAAGGTAGTATTTCATAGAAACACACAGTAGAGTAAATACGGTAGTACTTCATAGAAATACACAGTAGAGTAAATACGGTAGATAGAAATACACAGTATAGTAAATACGGTAGATAGAAATACACAATAGAGTAAATACGGTAGATAGAATTACACAGTAGAGTAAATACGATAGTGTTTCATAGAAATACACAGTAGAGTAAATACGGTATTATTTCATAGAAATACAGAATAGAGTAAATGCGGTTGATAGAAATACAGAGTATAGTAAATAAGGTAGATAGAAATACACAGTAGAGTAAATACGGTAGTATTTCATAGAAATACACAGTAGAGTAAATACGGTATGTTTTTATAGAAATACACAGTAGAGTAAATACGGTAGTATTTCATAGAAATACACAATAGAGTAAATAAAGTAGTGTTTCATAAAAATACACAGTATATTAAATACAGTAGTGTTTCATAGACATACACAGTAAAGTAAATACGGTAGTGTTTCATAGAAATACACAGGATAGTAAATACGGTAGTGTTTCATAGACATAAAAGTAGAGTAAATACGGTAGTGTTTCATAGAAATACACAGTAGAGTAAATACGGTAGTATTTCATAGAAATACACAGTATAGTAAATACGGTAGTGTATCATAGAAGTACACAGTAGAGTAAATATGGTAGTGTATCATAGAAATACACAGTAGAGTAAATACGGTAGTATTTCATAGAAATACACAGTAGAGTAAATACGGTAATGTATCATAGAAATTCACTGTAGAGTAAATACGGTAGTACTTCATAGAAATACACAGTAGAGTAAATACGGTAGATAGAAATACACAGTATAGTAAATACGGTAGATAGAAATACACAATAGAGTAAATACGGTAGATAGAATTACACAGTAGAGTAAATACGATAGTGTTTCATAGAAATACACAGTAGAGTAAATACGGTATTATTTCATAGAAATACAGAATAGAGTAAATGCGGTTGATAGAAATACAGAGTATAGTAAATAAGGTAGATAGAAATACACAGTAGAGTAAATACGGTAGTATTTCATAGAAATACACAGTAGAGTAAATATGGTAGTATTTCATAGAAATACACTGTAGAGTAAATACGGTAGTACGTCATAGAAATACACAGTAGAGTAAATACGATAGTACTTCATAGCAATACACAATAGAGTAAATACGGTAGATAGAAATACACAGTAGAGTAAATACGATAGTACTTCATAGAAATACACAGTAGAGTAAATACGGTAGTACGTCATAAATATACACAGTAGAGTGAATACTGTAGATAGAGATACACAGTAGAGTAAATACGATAGTACTTCATAGAAATACACAGTAGAATAAATACGGTAGTATTTCATAGAAATACACAGTAGAGTAAATACGATAGTACTTCATAGAAATACACCGTAGAGTACATACGGTATTGTTTCATAGAAATATACAATAGAGTAAATACGGTAGTATTTTATAGAAATACACAGTAGAGTAAATACGATAGTACTTCATAGAAATACACAGTAGAGTAAATACGGTAGTACTTCATAGAAATACACAGTAGAATAAATACGATAGATAGAAATGCACAGTAGAGTAAATACGGTAGATAGAAATACACAGTAGAGTAAATACGGTAGTACTTCATAGAAATACACAGGAGAGTATATACGGTATTATTTCATAGAAATACACAGTAGAGTAAATACGGTAGTATTTCAAAGAAATACAAAGTAGAGTAAATACGTTAGTATTTCATAGAAATACACAGTAAAGTAAATACGGTAGTATTTCATAGAAGTATACAGTAGAGTAAATACGGTAGTACTTCATAGAAATACACAGTAGAGTAAATACGGTAGATAGAAATACACAGTATAGTAATAACGGTAGATAGAAATACACAATAGAGTACATACGGTAGATAGAATTACACAGTAGAGTAAATACGGTAGTACTTCATAGAAATAAACAGTAGAGTAAATACGGTAGTATTTCATAGAAATATACAATAGAGTAAATACGGTAGCACTTCATAGAAATACACAGTAGAGTAAATGCGGTAGACAGAAATACACAGTAGAGTAAATACGGTAGATAGAAATACACAGTAGAGTAAATACGGTAGTACTTCATAGAAATACACCATAGAGTAAATACGGTAGATAGAAATACACAGAAGAGTAAATACGGTAGATAGAAATACACAGTATAGTAAATAAGGTAGTATTTCATAGAAATACACAGTAGAGTAAATACGGTAGTACTTCATAGATATACACAGTAGAGTAAATACTGTAGATAGAGATACACAGTAGAGTAAATACGATAGTACTTCATAGAAATACACAGTAGAATAAATACGGTAGTATTTCATAGAAATACACAGTAGAGTAAATACGATAGTACTTCATAGAAATACACCGTAGAGTACATACGGTAGTGTTTCATAGAAAGATACAATAGAGTAAATACGGTAGTATTTTATAGAAATACACAGTAGAGTAAATACGATAGTACTTCATAGAAATATACAATAGAGTAAATACGGTAGCACTTCATAGAAATACACAGTAGAGTAAATGCGGTAGACAGAAATACACAGTAGAGTAAATACGGTAGATAGAAATACACAGTAGAGTAAATACGGTAGTACTTCATAGAAATACACCGTAGAGTAAATACGGTAGATATAAATACACAGAAGAGTAAATACGGTAGATAGAAATACACAGTAGTGTAAATACGGTAGTACTTCATAGAAATAAACAGTATAGTAAATAAGGTAGTATTTCATAGAAATACACAGTAGAGTAAATACGGTATTATTTCATAGAAATACACAGTAGAGTAAATACGGTAGTACTTCATAGAAATACACAGTAGAGTAAATACGGTAGTGTTTCATAGAAATACACAGTATAGTAAATAAGGTAGTGTTTCATAGACATACACAGTAGAGTAAATACGATAGTGTTTCACAGAAATACACAGTAGAGTAAATACGGTAGTGTTTCATAGAAATACACAGTAGAGTAAATACGGTATGTTTTCACAGAAATACACAGTAGAGTAAATACGGTAGTATTTCATAGAAATACACAGTAGAGTAAATAAAGTAGTGTTTCATAAAAATACACAGTATATTAATACAGTAGTGTTTCATAGACATACACAGTAAAGTAAATACGGTAGTGTTTCATAGAAATACACAGGATAGTAAATACGGTAGTGTTTCATAGACATAAACAGTAGAGTAAATACGGTAGTGTTTCATAGAAATACACAGTAGAGTAAATACGGTCGTGTTTCATTGAAATACACAGTATAGTAAATAGGGTAGTGTTTCATAGAAATACACAGTAGAGTAAATACTGTAGTGTTCCATAGAAAAACACAGTATAGTAAATACGGTAGTGTATCATAGAAATACACAGTAGAGTAACTACGGTAGTGTATCATAGAAATACACAGTAGAGTAAATACGGTAGTATTTCATAGAAATACACAGTAGAGTAAATACGGTAGTGTATCATAGAAATACACAGTAGAGTAAATACGGTAGTATTTCATAGAAATACACAGTAGAGTAAATACGGTAGTATTTCATAGAAATACACAGTAAGTAAATAAGGTAGTATTTCATAGAAACACACAGTAGAGTAAATACGGTAGTACTTCATAGAAATACACAGTAGAGTAAATACGGTAGATAGAAATACACAGTATAGTAAATACGGTAGATAGAATACACAGTAGAGTAAATACGGTAGTCATAGAAATACACAGTAGAGTAAATACGGTAGTATTCATAGAAATACACGTAGAGTAAATACGGTAGATAGAAATACAATATAAATAAGATAGATAGAAATACACAGTAGAGTAAATACGGTAGTATTTCATAGAAATACACAGTAGAGTAAATACGGTAGTATTTCATAGAAATACACAGTAGAGTAAATACGATAGATAGAAATACACAGTAGAGTAAATACGGTAGATAGAAATACACAGTAGAGTAAATACGGTAGTACTTCATAGAAATACACAGTAGAGTAAATACGGTAGTACTTCATAGATATACACAGTAGAGTAAATACTGTAAATAGAGATACACAGTAGAGTAAATACGATAGTACTTCATAGAAATACACAGTAGAATAAATACGGTAGTATTTCATAGAAATACACAGTAGAGTAAATACGATAGTACTTCATAAAATACACCGTAGAGTAAATACGGTAGTGTTTCATAGATATACACAGTAGGGTAAATACGGTAGTGTTTCATAGAAATACACAGTAGAGTAAATACGGTAGATAGAAATACACAGTTGAGTAAATACGGTAGATAGGAAGTCACAGTAGAGTAAATACGGTAATGTTTCAAAGAAATACACAGTAGAGTAAATACGGTAGTGTTTAATACAAATACACAGTAGAGTAAATACGGTAGTGTTTCATAGAAATACACAGTAGAGTAAATACGGTAGTATTTCATAGAAATACACAGTAGAATAACTACGATAATACTTCATAGAAATACACAGTAGAGTAAATACGGTAGTACTTCATAGAAATACACAGTAGAATAACTACGATAATACTTCATAGAAATACACAGTAGAGTAAATACGGTAGTGTTTCATAGAAATACACAGTATAGTAAATACGGTAGTGTTTCATAGACATACACAGTAGAGTAAATACGGTAGTGTTTCATAGAAATACACAGTAGAGTAAATACGGCAGTGTTTCATAGAAATACACAGTAGAGTAAATACGGTATGTTTTTATAGAAATACACAGTAGAGTAAATACGGTAGTATTTCATAGAAATACACAGTAGAGTAAATAAAGTAGTGTTTCATAAAAATACACAGTATATTAAATACAGTAGTGTTTCATAGACATACACAGTAAAGTAAATACGGTAGTGTTTCATAGAAATACACAGTAGAGTAAATACGGTAGTATTTCATAGAAATACACAGTAGAGTAAATACGGTAGTGTATCATAGAAATACACAGTAGAGTAAATACGGTAGTATTTCATAGAAATACACAGTAGAGTAAATACGGTAGTATTTCATAGAAATACACAGTAGAGTAAATACGATAGTATTTCATAGAAACACAGTAGAGTAAATACGGTAGTCTCATAGAAATACACAGTAGAGTAAATACGGTAGATAGAAATACACAGTAGAGTAAATACGGTAGATAGAAAATACACAGTAGAGTAAATACGGTAGATAGAAATACACAGTAGAGTAAATACGGTAGTGTTTCATAGAAATACACAGTAGAGTAAATACGGTAGTACTTCATAGAAATACACAGTAGAGTAAATACGGTAGTATTTCATAGAAATACACAGTAGAGTAAATACGGTAGTACATCATAGAAATACACAGTAGAGTAAATACGATAGTACTTCATAGAAATACACAGTAGAGTAAATACGGTAGTGTTTCATAGAAAAACAAAGTAGAGTAAATACGGTAGTATTTCATAGAAATACACAGTAGAGTAAATACGGTAGTGTTTCATAGAAATACACAGTAGAGTAAATACGGTATATTCATAGAATACACAGTAGAGTAAATACGATAGTATTCAAAGAAATACAAGTAGATAAATACGTAGTCTTAATAGAAACACAGTAGAGTAAATCGGTAGATAGAAATACACAGTACAGTAAATACGGTAGTCCTAATAGAAAACAAGTAGAGTAAAACGGTAGTACTTCATAGAAATAACAGTAGAGTAAATACGATGTATTTCATAGAAATACACAGTAGAGTAAATACGGTAGTATATCATAGAAATACACAGTAGAGTAAATACGGTAGTGTTTCATAGAAATACACAGTAGAGTAAATACGGTAGTGTTTCATAGAAAAACACAGTAGAGTAAATACAGTAGTATATCATAGAAATACACAGTAGAGTAAATACTGTAGTGTTTCATAGAAATACACAGTAGAGTAAATACGATGTTACTTCATAGAAATACACAGTAGAGTAAATACGATAGTACTTCATAGAAATACACAGTAGAGTAAATACGGTATTACTTCATAGAAATACACAGTAGAGTAAATACGGTAGTACTTCATAGAAATACACAGTAGAGTAAATACGGTACTATTTCATAGAAATACACAGTAGAGTAAATACGGTAGTATTTCATAGAAATACACAGTAGAGTAAATACGGTAGTATTTCATAGAAATACACAGTATAGTAAATAAGGTAGATTTCATAGAAAAACAAAGTAGAGTAAATACGGTAGTACTTCATAGAAATACACAGTAGAGTAAATACGGTAGACATATAAATACACAGTATAGTAAATACGGTAGACATAGAAATACACAATAGAGTAAATACTGTAGACATAGAAATACACAGTATAGTAAATAAGGTAATACTTCATAGAAACACACAGTAGAGTAAATACGGTAGTACTTCATAGAAATACACAGTAGAGTAAATACGGTAGACATAGAAATAAACAGTATAATAAATACGGTAGACCAAAGAAATACACAATAGAGTAAATAGGTAGATAGAAATACACATAGAGTAAATACGTAGATATAAATACCAGTTAGTAAATCGGTATAACTCATAAATACACAATATAGTAAATACGGTATGCATAGAAATACACAGTATAGTAAATAAGGTAGCATAGAAATACACAGTAGAGTAAATACGGTAGTATTTCATAGAAATACACAGTAGAGTAAATACGGTATGTTTTTATAGAAATACACAGTAGAGTAAATACGGTAGTATTTCATAGAAATACACAATAGAGTAAATAAAGTAGTGTTTCATAAAAATACACAGTATATTAAATACAGTAGTGTTTCATAGACATACACAGTAAAGTAAATACGGTAGTGTTTCATAGAAATACACAGGATAGTAAATACGGTAGTGTTTCATAGACATAAAAGTAGAGTAAATACGGTAGTGTTTCATAGAAATACACAGTAGAGTAAATACGGTAGTATTTCATAGAAATACACAGTATAGTAAATACGGTAGTGTATCATAGAAGTACACAGTAGAGTAAATATGGTAGTGTATCATAGAAATACACAGTAGAGTAAATACGGTAGTATTTCATAGAAATACACAGTAGAGTAAATACGGTAATGTATCATAGAAATTCACTGTAGAGTAAATACGGTAGTACTTCATAGAAATACACAGTAGAGTAAATACGGTAGATAGAAATACACAGTATAGTAAATACGGTAGATAGAAATACACAATAGAGTAAATACGGTAGATAGAATTACACAGTAGAGTAAATACGATAGTGTTTCATAGAAATACACAGTAGAGTAAATACGGTATTATTTCATAGAAATACAGAATAGAGTAAATGCGGTTGATAGAAATACAGAGTATAGTAAATAAGGTAGATAGAAATACACAGTAGAGTAAATACGGTATATTTCATAGAAATACACAGTAGAGTAAATATGGTAGTATTTCATAGAAATCACTGTAGAGTAAATACGGTAGTACTTCATAGAAATACACAGTAGAGTAAATACATAGTACTTCAGACAATACCAATAGAGTAATACGGTAGATAGAAATACACAGTAGAGTAAATACGATAGTACTTCATAGAAATACACAGTAAGTAAAATACGTAGTACGTCCTAATATACACATACAGTGATACTGTAGATAGAGATACAGATAGAGTAAATACGGTAGTACTTCACTAGAAATACACAGTAGAGTAAATCATAGTACTTCAAGCAATACACATAGTAAATAGGTAGATAGAAATACACAGTAAGTAATACGATAGTACTTCATAGAATACACAGTAGAGTAAATACGGTAGTACTTCATAGAAATACACAGTAGAGTAAATACGGTAGATAGAAATACACAGTAGAGTAAATACGGTAGACATAGAAATACACAGTAGAGTAAATACGGTAGTACTTCATAGAAATACACAGTAGAGTAAATACGGTAGTATTTCATAGAAATACACAGTAGAGTAAATACGGTAAAAAGAAATACACAGTAGAGTAAATACGGTAGTATTTCATAGAAATACACAGTAGAGTAAATACGGTAGTATTTCATAGAAATACACAGTAGAGTAAATACGGTAGTACTTCATAGAAATACACAGTAGAGTAAATACGGTAGATAGAAATACACAGTATAGTAAATACGGTAGATAGAAATACACAATAGAGTAAATACGGTAGATAGAATTACACAGTAGAGTAAATACGGTAGTACTTCATAGAAATACACAGTAGAGTAAATACGGTAGTATTTCATAGAAATATACAATAGAGTAAATACGGTAGCACTTCATAGAAATACACAGTAGAGTAAATGCGGTAGACAGAAATACACAGTAGAGTAAATACGGTAGATAGAAATACACAGTAGAGTAAATACGGTAGTACTTCATAGAAATACACAATAGAGTAAATACGGTAGATAGAAATACACAGAAGAGTAAATACGGTAGATAGAAATACACAGTATAGTAAATAAGGTAGTATTTCATAGAAATACACAGTAGAGTAAATACGGTAGTACTTCATAGAAATACACAGTAGAGTAAATACTGTAGATAGAGATACACAGTAGAGTAAATACGATAGTACTTCATAGAAATACACAGTAGAGTAAATACGGTAGTATTTCATAGAAATACACAGTAGAGTAAATACGATAGTACTTCATAGAAATACACAGTAGAGTAAATACGGTAGTGTTTCATAGAAATATACAATAGAGTAAATACGGTAGTATTTTATAGAAATACACAGTAGAGTAAATACGATAGTACTTCATAGAAATATACAATAGAGTAAATACGGTAGCACTTCATAGAAATACACAGTAGAGTAAATACGGTAGACAGAAATACACAGTAGAGTAAATACGGTAGATAGAAATACACAGTAGAGTAAATACGGTAGTACTTCATAGAAATACACAGTAGAGTAAATACGGTAGATATAAATACACAGAAGAGTAAATACGGTAGATAGAAATACACAGTAGAGTAAATACGGTAGTACTTCATAGAAATAAACAGTATAGTAAATAAGGTAGTATTTCATAGAAATACACAGTAGAGTAAATACGGTATTATTTCATAGAAATACACAGTAGAGTAAATACGGTAGTATTTCATAGAAATACACAGTATAGTAAATAAGGTAGTATTTCATAGAAATACACAGTAGAGTAAATACGGTAGTACTTCATAGAAATACACAGTAGAGTAAATACGGTAGATAGAAATACACAGTATAGTAAATACGGTAGATAGAAATACACAATAGAGTAAATACTGTAGATAGAATTACACAGTAGAGTAAATACGGTAGTACTTCATAGAAATACACAGTAGAGTAAATACGGTAGTATTTCATAGAAATACACAGTAGAGTAAATACGGTAGTATTTCATAGAAATATACAGTAGAGTAAATACGGTAGTACTTCATAGAAATACACAGTAGAGTAAATACGGTAGATAGAAATACACAGTATAGTAAATACGGTAGATAGAAATACACAATAGAGTAAATACGGTAGATAGAATTACACAGTAGAGTAAATACGGTAGTATTTCATAGAAATACACAGTAGAGTAAATACGGTAGTATTTCATAGAAATACACAGTAGAGTAAATACGGTAGTATTTCATAGAAATACACAGTAGAGTAAATACGGTAGTTTTCATAGAAATACACAGTAGAGTAAATACGGTAGTATTTCATAGAAATACACAGTAGAGTAAATAAGGTAGTATTTCATAGAAATACACAGTAGAGTAAATACGGTAGTATTTCATAGAAATACACAGTAGAGTAAATACGGTAGTATTCATAGAAATACACAGTAGAGTAAATACGGTAGTATTTCATAGAAATACACAGTAGAGTAAATACGGTAGTATTCATAGAAATACACAGTAGAGTAAATACGGTAGTATTCATAGAAATACACAGTAGAGTAAATACGGTAGTATTCATAGAAATACACAGTAGAGTAAATACGGTAGTATTTCATAGAAATACACAGTAGAGTAAATACGGTAGTATTTCATAGAAATACACAGTAGAGTAAATACGGTAGTATCATAGAAATACACAGTAGAGTAAATACGGTAGTACTTCATAGAAATACACAGTAGAGTAAATACGGTAGATAGAAATACACAGTATAGTAAATACGGTAGATAGAAATACACAATAGAGTAAATACGGTAGATAGAAATACACAGTAGAGTAAATACGATAGTACTTCATAGAAATACACAGTAGAGTAAATACGGTATTATTTCATAGAAATACACATAGAGTAAATGCGGTTGATAGAAATACAAGTAGATTAAATCAGTTCATAGAAATACACAGTAGAGTAAATACGTAGTATTTATAGAAATACACAGTAGAGTAAATTGTAGTATTTCATAGAAATACACAGTAGAGTAAATACGTAGTACTTCATAGAAATACACAGTAGATAAATACGATAGTACTTCATAGAAATACACAATAGAGTAAATACGGAGATAGAAATACACAGTAAGTAAATACGATAGTAATTCATAGAATACCAGTAGATAAATACGGTAGTACGTCATAAAACCAAAAACAAATACACAGTAGAGTAAATACGATAGTACTTCATAGAAATACACAGTAGATAATCCGTAGTATTTCATAGAAATACACAGTAGAGTAACAAACCAAAAAACACATACGGTAGTATTTCATAGAAATACACAGTAGAGTAAATACGGTAGTACTTCTTAGAAATACACAGTAGAGTACATACGATAGTACTTCATAGAAATACACAGTAGAGTAAATACGGTAGTACTTCATAGAAATACAGAGTAGAGTAAATACGGTAGATAGAAATGCACAGTAGAGTAAATCGTAGATAGAAATAACAGTAAGAATACGGTAGTACTTCATAAAATACACAGAGAGTAAATCCTATTATTTCATAGAAATACACAGTAGAGTAAATACGGTATTATTTCATAGAAATACACAGTAGAGTAAATACGGTAGTATTTCATAGAAATACACAGTACAGTAAATACGTTAGTATTTCATAGAAATACACAGTAGAGTAAATACGGTAGTACTTCATACAAATACACAGTAGAGTAAATACGGTAGATAGAAATACACAGTATAGTAAATACGGTAGATAGAAATACACAATAGAGTAAATACGGTAGATATAATTGCACAGTAGAGCAAATACGATAGTACTTCTTAGAAATACACAGTAGAGTAAATACGGTAGTACTTCACAGAAATACACAGTAGAGTAAATACGGTAGATAGAAATACACAGTAGAGTAAATACGTACTTCATAGAAATACACAGTAGAGTAAATACGATAGATAGAAATACACAGTAGAGTAAATACGGTAGTACTTCATAGAAATACACCAGATAGTAAATACGTATCTATACATACACAAGAGTATACGGTAGATCAGAAATACACAGTAGAGTAAAAAGTAGTATTTCATAGAATACACAGTAGAGTAAATACGGTAGTCTTCATAATATACACAGTAGAGTAAATACTGTAGCAGAAATACACAAGAGTAAATACGATAGTAATTCATAGAAATACACGTAGAATAATACGGTAGTATTTCTAGAATACACAGTAGAGTAAATACGATAGACTTTATAAATACACAGTAGAGTAAATACGGTAGTGTTTCATAGATATACACAGTAGAGTAAATACGGTAGTATTTCATAGAAATACACAGTAGAGTAAATACGGTAGATAGAAATACACAGTAGAGTAAATACGGTAGATAGAAATACACAGTAGAGTAAATACGGTAATGTTTCAAAGAAATACACAGTAGAGTAAATACGGTAGTGTTTAATACAAATACACAGTAGAGTAAATACGGTAGTGTTTCATAGAAATACACAGTAGAGTAAATACGGTAGTATTTCATAGAAATACACAGTAGAATAAATACGATAATACTTCATAGAAATACACAGTAGAGTAAATACGGTAGTACTTCATAGAAATACACAGTAGAGTAAATACGATAATACTTCATAGAAATACACAGTAGAGTAAATACGGTAGTATTTCATAGAAATACACAGTAGAGTAAATACGGTAGTATTTCATAGAAATACACAGTAGAGTAAATACGGTAGTATTTCATAGAAATACACAGTAGAGTAAATACGGTAGTGTTTCATAGAAATACACAGTAGAGTAAATACGGTAGTTTTTATAGAAATACACAGTAGAGTAAATACGGTAGTATTTCATAGAAATACACAGTAGAGTAAATAAAGTAGTGTTTCATAAAAATACACAGTATATTAAATACAGTAGTATTTCATAGACATACACAGTAAAGTAAATACGGTAGTGTTTCATAGAAATACACAGTAGAGTAAATACGGTAGTATTTCATAGAAATACACAGTAGAGTAAATACGGTAGTGTATCATAGAAATACACAGTAGAGTAAATACGGTAGTATTTCATAGAAATACACAGTAGAGTAAATACGGTAGTATTTCATAGAAATACACAGTATAGTAAATAAGGTAGTATTTCATAGAAACACACAGTAGAGTAAATACGGTAGTACTTCATAGAAATACACAGTAGAGTAAATACGGTAGATAGAAATACACAGTATAGTAAATACGGTAGATAGAAATACACAATAGAGTAAATACGGTAGATAGAATTACACAGTAGAGTAAATACGATAGTGTTTCATAGAAATACACAGTAGAGTAAATACGGTATTATTTCATAGAAATACAGAATAGAGTAAATGCGGTTGATAGAAATACAGAGTATAGTAAATAAGGTAGATAGAAATACACAGTAGAGTAAATACGGTAGTATTTCATAGAAATACACAGTAGAGTAAATACGGTAGTATTTCATAGAAATACACTGTAGAGTAAATACGGTAGTACGTCATAGAAATACACAGTAGAGTAAATACGATAGTACTTCATAGAAATACACAGTAGAGTAAATACGGTAGATAGAAATACACAGTAGAGTAAATACGATAGTATTTCATAGAAATACACAGTAGAGTAAATACGGTAGTACTTCATAGAAATACACAGTAGAGTAAATACGGTAGATAGAAATACACAGTAGAGTAAATACGATAGTACTTCATAGAAATACACAGTAGAATAAATACGGTAGTATTTCATAGAAATACACAGTAGAGTAAATACGATAGTACTTCATAGAAATACACAGTAGAGTAAATACGGTATTGTTTCATAGAAATACACAATAGAGTAAATACGGTAGTATTTCATAGAAATACACAGTAGAGTAAATACGATAGTACTTCATAGAAATACACAGTAGAGTAAATACGGTAGTACTTCATAGAAATACACAGTAGAGTAAATACGGTAGATAGAAATGCACAGTAGAGTAAATACGGTAGATAGAAATACACAGTAGAGTAAATACGGTAGTACTTCATAGAAATACACAGTAGAGTAAATACGGTATTATTTCATAGAAATACACAGTAGAGTAAATACGGTAGTATTTCATAGAAATACACAGTAGAGTAAATACGTTAGTATTTCATAGAAATACACAGTAGAGTAAATACGGTAGTATTTCATAGAAGTATACAGTAGAGTAAATACGGTAGTACTTCATAGAAATACACAGTAGAGTAAATACGGTAGATAGAAATACACAGTATAGTAAATACGGTAGATAGAAATACACAATAGAGTAAATACGGTAGATATAATTACACAGTAGAGTAAATACGGTAGTACTTCATAGAAATACACAGTAGAGTAAATACGGTAGTATTTCATAGAAATATACAATAGAGTAAATACGGTAGCACTTCATAGAAATACACAGTAGAGTAAATACGGTAGATAGAAATACACAGTAGAGTAAATACGGTAGATAGAAATACACAATAGAGTAAATACGGTAGATAGAAATACACAGAAGAGTAAATACGGTAGATAGAAATACACAGTAGAGTAAATACGGTAGTATTTCATAGAAATACACAGTAGAGTAAATACGGTAGTTTCATAGAAATACACAGTAGAGTAAATACGGTAGATAGAAATACACAGTAGAGTAAATACGATAGTACTTCATAGAAATACACAGTAGAATAAATACGGTAGTATTTCATAGAAATACACAGTAGAGTAAATACATGTACTCATAAAATACACCGTAAGTAAATACGGTATTTTCAAGAAAACACAATAGAGTAAATACGGTAGTATTTCATAGAAATCACAGTAGAGTAAATACGTAGTACTTCATAGAAATACACAGTAGAGTAAATACGATAGTACTTCATAGAAATACACAGTAGAGTAAATACGGTAGGACAGAATACACATAGATAATACGTAGATAGAATACAATAATAAATACGTATACTTCATAGAAATACACAGTAGAGTAAATACGGTAGATAGAAATACACAGTAGAGTAAATACGGTAGATAGAAATACACAGTAGAGTAAATACGGTAGTACTTCATAGAAATACACAGTAGAGTAAATACGGTAGTATTTCATAGAAATACACAGTAGAGTAAATACGGTATTATTTCATAGAAATACACAGTAGAGTAAATACGGTAGTATTTCATAGAAATACACAGTATAGTAAATAAGGTAGTATTTCATAGAAATACACAGTAGAGTAAATACGGTAGTACTTCATAGAAATACACAGTAGAGTAAATACGGTAGATAGAAATACACAGTATAGTAAATACGGTAGATAGAAATACACAATAGAGTAAATACGGTAGATAGAATTACACAGTAGAGTAAATACGGTAGTACTTCATAGAAATACACAGTAGAGTAAATACGGTAGTATTTCATAGAAATACACAGTAGAGTAAATACGGTAGTATTTCATAGAAATAAACAGTATAATAAATACGGTAGCACTTCATAGAAATACACAGTAGAGTAAATACGGTAGATAGAAATACACAATAGAGTAAATACGGTAGATATAATTACACAGTAAGTAAATACGGTAGAACTTCATAGAAATACACAGTAGAGTAAATACGGTAGTATTACATAGAAATACACAATAGATAAATACGGTAGTACTTCATAGAAATACACAGTAGAGTAAATACGATAGTACTTCATAGAAATACACAGTAGAGTAAATACGGTAGTCTTCATAGAAATACACAGTAGAGTAAATACGGTAGTACTTCATAGAAATACACAGTAGAGTAAATACGGTAGTACTTCATAGAAATACACAGTAGAGTAAATACGGTAGTACTTCATAGAAATACACAGTAAAGTAAATACGGTAGTATTTCATAGAAATACACAGTAGAGTAAATACGGTAGTATTTCATAGAAATAAAAGTAGAGTAAATACGGTAGTATTTCATAGAAATACACAGTAGAGTAAATACGGTAGTATTTCATAGA
>JABXNX010000217.1:24030-38130 GCA_014843695.1 Archivesica marissinica | reverse complement strand
AATTAGAAATAATGTTGAAATGACAAGGCAAATCAACGGTAATATCATTCGTGATTTGATACCTACATGTACATGTAATGGATTATGTAAACTCCATTTGCGAATACGCAAATAAATATGTTTGAAAATAGACGGATAAAAATTATTCAAAGTTGTGATATTGTTTATAGCTTTTACGATTCAATGTATATGAATGTGTGTGTGTTTTACGTTTATTTATCGTCGCTACCGGTTGCCCATATGAGCGACGCCTCCTGAAGAGATTAGACATTTTAGATTTTGGAGGATAGTGCGATGATACAGACAGAGACCCATCCCAGAGTCTCCTCTGTTAATTTTATTAGGGTTAGCCCCTGGAGCCTGCCCAGGAAATGTGTCGTTAGGTAAGCTGTCATTCGCTCATATGGGGAACCAGTAGCGACGTTAAATAAACTTAAATAAAAAAATAAAATGTTTACTAAGCTGGAATTGAATCAAATTTAATGCATATATATGTATATAGTAGTACAAATATCCAACTGGGGATGTCGAATTATTCCATGTGAGAAAGCTATCCAGCTGTCTTGTGGAAGGTCAGTGGTTCTACCCAAACCAGAAGTACTGCTGGGAGGGGCACTGTAGGTATTCCTCCACCAATACTCTCTGGAGAGTCACAATATTACCTAATATATTGGTGCGACCCCCCCCCCAAACAAGCCAAATAACTACAATGGTCACGTGAAAAGGCTTATTTTGCACAGCAGTTACTAACGTGTACTTCAGTTCAGGAACCAGTATGCTTATTCTCTTTCCAGTCTGTGTTGCTTGTTGTCATAGATACAATAGATACAAAATACTTTATAATTTGCTGTCGTTTGAAAACATGTTTTTAAATGAAATCTTATGAAGCGTATGATATATGTTGTAATGAATGAATGGTGTTTTACGGCGCATCGACATCTAAGGTCATGTAGCGCGCTACATGTTGTATATGTATATGTATATGTTGTAATGAAATTAATGTTAAATATGCCAACTGTATTTTCTCATTTATTGTCTCCACATAAAGAATGTACACCACACGTACACAGAAACATGCCGTTTTTGGTATATATTCAGTATTTATGGACTGATATCCATAATTCGAATTATGGATATCCAATAATGAAAAGGAAATATGGATATCCAAAAATCGAATTAAGGATATACAAAAATCGAATTCTGGATATCCAATAATCAAAAGGAAATATGGATATCCAAAAAACGAATTCTGGATATCCATACGTGCTGAATAAATAGCAAAACGGCTCGCCTGGAATTATGGATATCCATAAATCGAATTATGGATATCCATAAATAACGAATACATAGCAAAACGGCGCCCCATAGATTTCAAGATTGACAGCAGCCACCGGACATAGACTATAAACTGCTTAACCCATTCAACACCAAGTGAATGACATGGACTGGTGCATGGAATGTTTAGACCAATAAATTAATAGAACAATTACATTTGGACAAGTTCATTTATCAAAATCGGTAATTTTGTCTAAAAATAATAATATTACTGGCAAAAAGCTCGTCACGAGCCGGCTCATCTGAATCTACACTATCTATCTATCTATCTATCTATCTATCTATCTATCTATCTATCTATCTATCTATCTATCTATCTATCTATCTATCTATCTATCTATCTATCTATCTATCTATCTATCTATCTATCTATCTATCTCTATATCTATATCTATATCTATATCTATATCTATCTATCTATCTATCTATCTATCTATCTATCTATCTATCTATATCTATCTATATCTATCTATATCTATATCTATCTATATCTATCTATATCTATCTATATCTATCTATATCTATATCTATCTATATCTATCTATATCTATCTATATCTATCTATATCTATCTATCTATCTATCTATCTATCTATCTATCTATCTATCTATCTATCTATCTATCTATCTATCTATCTATCTATCTATCTATCTATCTATCTATCTATCTATCTATCTATCTATCTATCTATCTATCTATCTATCTATCTATCTATCTATCTATCTATCTATCTATCTATCTATCTATCTATCTATCTATCTATCTATCTATCTATCTATCTATCTATCTATCTATCTATCTATCTATCTATCTATCTATCTATCTATCTATCTATCTATCTATCTATCTATCTATCTATCTATCTATCTATCTATTATCTATCTATCTATCTATCTATTATCTATCTATCTATCTATCTATCTATCTATCTATTATCTATCTATCTATCTATTCTATCTATCTATCTTCTATCTATCTATCTATCTATCTATCTATCTATCTATCTATCTATCTATCTATCTATCTATCTATCTATCTATCTATCTATCTATCTATCTATCTATCTATCTATCTATCTATCTATCTATCTATCTATCTATCTATCTATCTATTATCTATCATCATCTATCTATCTATCTATCTATCTATCTATCTATCTATCTATCTATCTATCTATCTATCTATCTATCTATCTATCTATCTATCTATCTATCTATCCATCTATTAATCTATCTATCTATCTATCTATCTATCTATCTATCTATCTATCTATCTATCTATCTATCTATCTATCTATCTATCTATCTATCTATTTATCATCTATCTATCTATCTATCTATCTATCTATCTATCTATCTATCTATCTATCTATCTATCTATCTATCTATCTATCTATCTATCTATCTATCTATCTATCTATCTATCTATCTATCTATCTATCTATCTATCTATCTATCTATCTATCTATCTATCTATCTATCTATCTATCTATCTATCTATCTATCTATCTATCTATCTATCTATCTATCTATCTATCTATCTATCTATCTATCTATCTATCTATCTATCTATCTATCTATCTATCTATCTATCTATCTATCTATCTATCTATCTATCTATCTATCTATCTATCTATCTTCCTCTAATGTCGAACCCCTCGCGGGGATGTAGACATATGGAATGTGCTTTCTATGAAAGAACCCTCATGACCGAGCGGTTAAGGAACCCTCATGACCGAGCGGTTAAGGAACCCTCATGACCGAGCGGTTAAGGAACCCTCATGACCGAGCTGTTAAGGAACCGTCATGACCGAGTGGTTAAGGAACCCTCATGACCGAGCGGTTAAGGAACCCTCATGACCGAGCGGTTACGGTCGTTGGCTACAAAATACTTGCTCCTCACCACTGTGTGCTCGAATTAAACTAAGGATGTAGAATTAGTTGATGGAAGTTACCCAGCTGGTGCGGAATCCAACAAGGCTGCTCGTCCGTGCCTGGCGTACTGCTAGATGGGGGCACCTTGGGTCTTCCTCCACCAATAACAGCCTGAGAGTCACCATATATATATATATATATATATATATATACATATATATATATATGACATACGTTGTTGGTGCGAATTTAAACGCAAACGATAAAAGCACAAGAAATCCGTCCTCAGTACATTACATCCACACCCCCAGTACAATACATCCGTCCTCCAGTAAAATACTTCCATGCCCGGCACATTACATTCATCCCCAGGCCATTACAAGTTTACATCTGTCCCCAGACCAGTATGTACACCTGCCCCCAGTATAATACACCCACGGCCAAGTAGGCTACAATACATCCGCCCTCCAGTAAAATACGATTACATCCGTCCCCAGCGCATTACAAGTTTACATCCGTCCCCAATACAGTCCATCCACCCCAGTACAATATATATGCAGTATAAAACTAGCCAGCATCCATAATTGTATCTAGAAGCGATTCTTCGACCCACTAAAAGAATAGTATCAACTAAACTATTTATTGGTAATATACCTCAGAACTGAGGAAATTCTCACGGATAGCTAGTTTAATGCACCGGGTCAACTGCAGACGCTTAGAAAGACGTGTTTATAAAATATAAACAAAATAAGGGGCTGTGAAGGTTGTTTCTTTATATGCTCTTTGCTCAGTTTAATCGTATTAATATGTTTGTATTACTGTAATGCTCATAAATTGACACAAATGTGCAAACACGACTGCCATGCTGCCTATTCTTATAAATGGGTGGGGTAAACTGTCTTTACCACATACAGTTTGGCTGTTATACCGTATTTTTACTGGTTTTTCATTTTCTCGAGGGTTCTATATGCTTGAGATTAATCTTATTTGGATACCGTTGCAACTGTGTGATCCAATTGTAAAGTGTTGGATTGGTTTTGAAGGGTCCCGGGTTTGATATTTGGTGGAGGCATTTATGTAATGTCCTTGAGCAAGGCACCTCACACACATTGTTTTGTACTGGTTAACGGCTGGTTAATTGCTTAGGCCACTAAGCCTGCCAAGGAATACATGTCTATGTCCCTGCAAGAGGTTATACATAAATGGAAAATATATTAACGGTGGCTACATCATCAATGCATGATGGTGACTCGAGGAACTAAGACTTTTATCAACATTTTTGACATATGATTTCAATAGGCTTCATCATGTACTGACAATTGTATGTTTCACGTTAACAAAACGGTGTCCAAATAACAATTTACCTCATCAATATGGGCCCATCAAGAACACGAGCAACACCTATACAGGGCCCACTCTGAAACATTGTCATACATGATAGAGACGTTACATTGTTAAGGTAGTAGTTTATACAAATTTATTTTAGCTCGATTGCGAAACAAGCTTATACAACTTATATTAATCACTCTCGAGACCTCATTCCTGATGTAATCCATCGCCACTAGGGAGAGAGAAGAGGCAACGTGGAATTTAAATGCCTTGCCTAGGGTACAATAGTAACTGCTCCAGCGGGGATCGAACTCCGAACCTTTCGCAAACTCCGGTCCTTTTGCATGGTTGTGGTGATGCGTGAACAGTTAAAAATTAAAGCGTTAGACAGTGTTACTGCAAACCTTCCTTAACCCTTTCAACACCACAGACCTCTAAATAGGCTTACAAAAAGTGTAGATCCAGATGAGCCGGCTCGTGACGAGCCGTCTCATCAGGATCTGCACTTTTTGCCAGTGATATGACTATTTTTAGACATAATTACCCATTTTGATACATGAACTTGTCCAAATGTGATTTTCTGATTCATTTATTGGTTTATGAATATCATGGACCAGTCCATGTGAGTTATTTGGTGTTGAATGGGTTAAAGCCCTCCAGAGTAGACGCTGTGGCTTGGTACTGGTACTCTGGCAGCTGGTTCCACAGGAATACAGCCTAGAGGAAGAAGTAGTAGCTGAGGTAATCAGTGCTGATGATCACTGCGATGTGGTATCGCTGGAATGTCGATGTAGCCATAAATCATCATCAGGTTTGCCTGCTGTCGTTTGTGGTGTAGCGATTGCCATTCAAGGTCACTATCATCTGGGAAGTGCTGCTCGTGGTGCCATAGTGCGATAGTCTCCCATAAGAAAGTGTGCTGCCCTTCGCTGGACTGTCGCTATCTGTTGTATACTGTTGTATCCAGACCTGGAGTATGTGGATAATACTGTAGAGGCGTTCTGAAGTATATGTCTGACTAGGATCTTGTAAGCTTGGGTCTTGATATCCTGTGGACAGCTTGACAGGTTTCTTCTGAGGCCAGGCTGTTGTTGCTTTCTTGATGGTAATTCAGAAGTAGTTGGTTGATCTGGATAGGTTACTGTTCTCTCTTTGACGCTGCTGGACTTCCAGTCGATATCTGACAGGTTCATCCCCCTAGTGATCCATGCTGTGGACCGTCTGTTTTCTAGGTACAGGCCTAGGTACAACTGCGGCAAAGATCTCTGTGTTTGTGGTTATGTACCAATGATGTCCTCTCTTGTAGCTATTAGCTGAAATACCGTTCATGGCATTTATTATTTTATTAATAACAATATCTATTTTTAGAATGGGAGGCACAAACTCAACTCCAGCTCCTGACGCAACAGCAGTAAAACAGGACATCAATGCCAATGCAATTCCTGCAGAATGCCCTATGCATAAATCAGACATTGATTCTCCAGGACAAACAGATCAGGTAAATAATTTTATGTAATAAAAATAATCAGAAGAGTTGAAAATGTTTCAAACTACTGCGAAAATTCAAACTACTGTCAAACCTGTTTTAGCAGTCACCTCTATTAGGCAGCCAACCTGTATTAAGCAGCCAGTTTCCAGATTCCCAATATGTGTTTTTAAAAATTATATACATTTGACCTATACCGGTAATAAGCAGCCACCTGTACTAAGCAGCCACTTTCTCTGATTCACTTGGATGGCTGCTTAACACAGGTTTAGCTGTACTATGAAAGAGTTTACTGTGCTAGCAAATACAGACCAGTGCAAAGTTGTACCGGTACATCACACGCCATTAGAAATATTTGTTTGCATGCTCACTGAAAGGTTTATTGTCAAGATTTGATAATTCCTCCAGGTGCCAAGAACAGGTTTATTGTCAAGATTTGATCATTCCTCCATGTGCCAAGAACAGGTTTATTGTCAAGATATGATCATTCCTCCATGTGCCAAGAACAGGTTTATTGTCAAGATTTGATAATTCCTCCAGGTGCCAAGAACAGGTTTATTGTCAAGATTTGATAATTCCTCCATGTGCCAAGAACAGGTTTATTGTCAAGATTTGATCATTCCTCCATGTGCCAAGAACAGGTTTATTGTCAAGATTTGATAATTCCTCCAGGTGCCAAGAACAGGTTTATTGTCAAGATTTGATAATTCCTCCATGTGCCAAGAACAGGTTTATTGTCAAGATTTGATCATTCCTCCATGTGCCAAGAACAGGTTTATTGTCAAGATTTGATAATTCCTCCAGGTGCCAAGAACAGGTTTATTGTCAAGATTTGATAATTCCTCCATGTGCCAAGAACAGGTTTATTGTCAAGATTTGATCATTCCTCCAGGTGCCAAGAAAAGGTTTAAGTGAAGAAAATCTGCAGAAGATGGCTGTAAGTTTTTCCGGAGCTCCCAGTGAATGCCCCATGAATGCTGACACACCACCTACCGCTGCTAGTGACTGCCCTATGAGACAAGGGAACACTGATATTAACCCAGATAATATGGTGAGTATAACCCAAGTGTTTTATATACAGTCAATCTTGCTCGAAAGACCACATCTATTAAGAGACCACTTGTATCAAGTCAGCACTATTTCTATTCTCGTTGTTAAGGAAGAAATGCCTAAATCTGCCCGGAGTTCGAGCCCCACTGGAGCCGTTACGATTGTGCCCTTAGGCAAGGCATTTAAATTCCACGTGTCTCTTCTCTCTCCCTCGTTGCGATGGATTCCATCATGAATGAGGTCTCGAGAGTGATTAATATAAGTTATAAGAACTTGTTTCGCAATCGAGCTGAAATAAATTTGTATAAACTAAGGAACAAATTAGCCTGTACTAAGAGATCATTCCAGCTTAGAGGCCGCTTTTTGCCATTCCCTTTGGTTGTCTCTTAATACAAGTTGTATTTTCAGACTGTATTTATTCAGAGTCCAGGTGGCCGAGTGGTTACGGTCGTCGACTTTAAATCATTTGCCCCTCACCTGTAGGTTCGAATCCCACTGGGGGCGTGTCGAATTCTGTCATGTGAGGAAACTATCCAGCTGGCTTGCAGTAGGTCGGTGGTTCTACCTGGGTGTCCATCAGTGTCTGCTCGGTGGGACATCTGGCAGGGTCTTCCTCCACCAATAATAGCTGGAGAGTTGTGGTATGACCTGTTTGTGTGGCTTTAGACCCCAAACAAACAATTATTCCGTGTATAAACCACAGCTGCTGCTGCTGCATGTACATTTTTAAGATATTCCTTGCACTCGGTCATGGAGGCTCCATGTTGTTATTGCCTTTCTATGGTGAATGAACTGTGCCAACCACGCCCAAAGTTGGATTCGAACCTACAGCGGTGAGAGGCGAGTGATTTGAAGTGACGACCCTAACACTCGGCTCTATCATGGCCATATATATTATATGATAATGTTTGAGTTCTTCTTTTATTCTATGTACATGTAGATATTTCAGATGTCTCACTTTGGATGGGAAGTGTGTCTATCTATGGTGATAAAAATGGTTCATGAGTATACATGTCCGGGGTTGACTCATTTAGTTGTATATTGTATTACTTCTGTTTTAGATGCCACCGCCAAATCAGCGCCCCTCACCCGATCAACCGTTCCCGCTGGCTACCATTAGAGAACAGTCAACCATACCCAAATCGGGAACGGAAGAAACCTGGGTCTATCCTTCACAACAGATGTTTTGGAATGCCATGCTTAGAAAAGGTAAGAACATGATGTGGGCACTGTTTGTAGAAAGAAATTTCCGAAAATGTGGTTACGTCTCTTTCTACAAGTCCGCCTCCGAGGTCGAGTGGTTAATGTCGCTGACTTGTATACCACTGTAACCTATCATCACTGATGGTCACGGGTTCGAGCCCCGCTCAGGCCGTGTCTCATTTATATGAAAAAGTTGGCAGTTTCTTACGGAGGTTGGTGCACCCAAGTACTGGTTAACCGCTGGAGCCTGCCCAGGAAAGGTGTTGTTAAGTAAACTGCCCGCCGGCGATATAGCCCGAAATGGTGCTGATGCAGGCGTAAAACCCGAAATATAACATATAACTCTTTCTATAACACTGTACACAAGCCAGTGAGCAGGAAATTGCTATGTACAGGTTATTCAAATGTGCTATGTATGACAAATTTATTTAATTGCAGGATTGACACAACCTCTTATCAGGTTCATTAGTTTATACAAATTTATTTTAGCTCGGTTGCGAAACAAGTTTTGCAATGGTAGATTAATCGCTCCTGAGACTTAATTCCTGATGGAATCCATCGCCATGAGCGAGAGAGAAGAGGCCATGTGGATTTAAGTGCATTGGCTAAGAAGACCGTTGCAAAATGCGATCAAAAACTAGGTCAGCTTAAAAGGACTCGCTAAGTGATGTCATGATAGCACAATGGCCCACGATTAGGCAAGGCATTTAACTTCCACGTTGCCTCTTCTCTCTCCCTCATGGCGATGGATTCCATCAGGAATGAGGTCTCGAGAGTGATTAATATAAGTTGTGATAACTTGTTCAGCGATCAAGCTAAAATGTTTTGTATAAACCACAATAGGGCATCATATGCAAATTAGTATCAGCGATGGTTTCCGAGTGGCTTGTCAATGGTAGGTGATGGTTGAAAAGTTGACATGTTTGTATGCAGTTCCATCCGCTTAGCAAATCATAATAGCGAAGAACTGGATGCGCATAGATCATTTTTTAGCATATATTATTCAGTTTAGTTTAAACTTTATTTATTAAACTTTATTTATTTTACAACGATTGCGAAGCAAGATTTAACAACTTATATTAATCACTCTCGTTGGCGCGGATGAAAGCGTATATGTGGTCATTCATGTGGGAGGAAACCGGAGTACTCGGAGAAAACCCACCAGTCCGATCTGGCGACCACCGTACCATCTCACATACTTCCCTATCCGAGGATCAAACCCAGGTTGCATTGGTGAGAAGCGAGCATGCTAACCACTGCACTAATCTGATAGATATATTATTATATTATTCACATTGCAAGTATAAAAACCAGGTCTCCCGCGTACAGTGTAATTTCTCCTTTTTAAGCAGGAATGCATCTTTAATTAATTACATCTGCCAAGGACCTCATGCCTGATGGAATCCATTGCCACGAGGGAGAGAGAAGAGGCATTGTGGAATTAATGCCTTGTTGCTTGCCTAAGGCTCCAGTGGGGGGGGGGGGGGCAAATTCCAGTCCTTGCCGACCTGAAGCGAATGCACTACGACTGCTATTATGACTTCCACAAAATTTACACATTTGACACATTAAAAACATTATGAAATAATGATATGATTTAGATATAAATGAATCAAAATTTCAGTATGTGCACAGGTGTTATATATATGTCATACGTGTAATTATATTTACTGACAGGTTGGCGGTGGAAGGATGGCGATATCGGTCAGAATGATATGGGGCACATTATAAAGATACACAATAGTAACAATGAGCAGGCGTGGCAAGAAGTGCTCATGTGGGAGGCGTTTCATGCCAGGTAATATACACATGTATATATGGGGTGTGTGTATAGCAGTGTACATGTCCGTCAGTCAGTCCTTTCAACACTAAGAAGCTGACATAGACTGGTCCATGATGTATTTATACCAATAAATTGATAATTTATATCAAAATAGGTAATTTTTACTAAAAAATAGTAAAATTACTAGCAAAAAGTGCAGATCCTGATGATGAGCCGGTTAATCCGGATCTACACTTTTTGCAAACCTATTTTATCTGTTAAGCCGCTTGGTAATTTTTCATAGCTTCACACAAATGCTACCCATATGTGTTGCACACTAGACGAAAGTCGTATATGCTGGACATAGTTTGAACTTTCACTCACCCTTATGGATTATTGGTAAATAATAAAAGTACAAAATGTATTTACCATATATCTGTCTGTCTGTTTTGACCTTTTTGACAAAATATGGATTTAGTTTAATTAATTTAATTATATTTTATTGCTTAATTTATTTTACATATATATATATATAGTACAAAACGTGACGATTTAAAGAACAGCAAACGTGTAAAATCATAGTACATATAATTCTAGCATGGCTCGGCATTTTGTCTGTATATGCAAAGAAGGAATTTACCGTGTTTAATTCTGCAATAAAACATGGTTTAGCGTGTGATGTCAAACGCGGTGTAATTTTACTAGCTTGTTTGTTTGTTTTGTGACGTCAATATAATGTTACAACTATAATCAAATAAATATATATGTTATTTTGTCTCCTTGGCTGTTATTTGGCTGATATCTTTACAAATTAACTCCCTGTAAAATACGGTCTGTATTCCAGTGGCACTAAAAATCAACACTATATTTCCTGTATGGCTGGTTATTAACACTACAAATCCTGCCCAATCGCTGTATCAATTCCAATGTAAAATTGTTAAAAATGGTGCATATTTACGTCTCCTGATGTTCGTTCATACATAAATAGTTTTTTACAGGGGGAGCAAAATTCAACAGCCGTATCCGTGACTTATTGCAGATTTAACAATTTGTTAAAATTTGTTCTTTGTTTGTGGGAACAAAATAACAAGTCATGTTTCAATTTTATTTTTTTTAAACTATTTATTTTACAACGATTGTGAAGCAAGTTTTAACAACTTATATTAATCACTCTTGTTGGCTCGGATGAAAGCGTAAATGTGGTCATTCATGTGGGAAGAAACAGGAGCACCCGGAGAAACCCACCTCTCCGATTATGTTTAAAGTTCAGGAAAGCAGAACATGTCTTTGTTATAATGCAAAATTTGATGGACAGCTACTATAAATGTGTTGTATTATATAAATATTCTTATATTAACTTGATCATTAATTAAAAACTCGTATTATATAAATATTCTAATATTAACTTGATCATTAATTAAAAACTCGTATTATATAAATATTCTAATATTAACTTGATCATTAATTAAAAACTCGTATTATATAAATATTCTAATATTAACTTGATCATTAATTAAAAACTCGTATTATATAAATATTCTAATATTAACTTGATCATTAATTAAAAACTCGAAAATTTCAGAGAATGTTCAAATCCGAAACTTAAGAAGTTTGGAGGAAAGGCTAAGACATTCTCGCCTAGAGCCAGGATGAGAAGCTGGATGGGGTAAGAAATGGAAGAACTGGATATATTAAAGTTTATTATCCGTATTGTAACTCGCTCCAGTGGTGTCTTCATCCATCATATAAAGCTTGAAAACCGCTCTATGACCTTTAAGTTAGCTGTGCAAAATCGCTTGAGGAAGAGTGATGGTTCTCTCTGTGTACCTGTGTGAACTTACAGCTTGCTGGGGTACTCTCTGTGTACCTGTGTGAACTTACAGCTTGCTGGTGTACTCTCTGTGTACCTGTGTGAACTTACAGCTTGCTGGGATACTCTCTGTGTATCTGTGTGAACTTAAAGCTTGCTGGGGTTCGCTCTGTGTACCTGTGTGAACTTACAGCTTGCTGGGGTACTCTCTGTGTACCTGTGTGAACTTACAGCTTGCTGGGGTTCTCTCTGTGTACCTGTGTGAACTTACAGCTTGCTGGGGTTCGCTCTGTGTACCTGTGTGAACTTACAGCTTGCTGGGGGTACTCTCTGTGTACCTGTGTGAACTTACAGCGTGCTGGGGTTCTCTCTGTGTACCTGTGTGAACTTACAGCTTGCTGGGGTTCTCTCTGTGTACCTGTGTGAACTTACAGCTTGCTGGGGTTCTCTCTGTGTACCTGTGTGAACTTACAGCTTGCTGGGGTACTCTCTGTGTACCTGTGTGAACTTACAGCTTGCTGGGGTACTCTCTGTGTACCTGTGTGAACTTACAGCTTGCTGGGGTACTCTCTGTGTACCTGTGTGAACTTACAGCTTGCTGGGGTACTCTCTGTGTACCTGTGTGAACTTACAGCTTGCTGGGGTACTCTCTGTGTACCTGTGTGAACTTACAGCTTGCTGGGGTACTCTCTGTGTACCTGTGTGAACTTAAAGCTTGCTTGTGTACCTGGTCCTGAGGTTATGAAACTTGTCTCAAACTCGGTCTCAAGCTACAGATTGGTTCAGTTTGGTTCAAGATTAAATCTCGGACTCAATCAATCAAATCGCGTGAGCTCGAGTTTGAGAAATATTCTATGACCTCTGACCCTTGTGTCTTCTTCCACCATTTAAGACTTGAAAGCCGCTCTATGACCTTCAAATGAGCACTATTATCTGCTGCGGAGGATTCCACATTGAAACAGGAGTCTATTCCAGAAATACACTTAGTCTATTAGTGCACACGTTTGTTCCGGAAATACATAAGTATGTCCAATCTTGCACAACTTCAATACAGACGGATCTGTAGTCCAGTGGTAACACGCTGGACTGGTAATCCAGGGATCACAGGTTCGATCCCCCCATCTGACCCTAATAAAATTAACAGTCTTTCAGATGTGACTTTAAACCGAGGTGTTGTGTCGGTGCTTTACACCGTGCACGTGAAAGAACAAGAGGAGACTAGAATGTGTCTGTCTGTATCAGTGCACTATCCTCCAAACATTTTAATTGACTAATCCCATCAGGAGGCGTCGCTCATATGGGCAACCGGTAGCGACGATAAATAAACGTAGTGGAAGTTGTGATAGCGCAGTGCTATATGGCATCTGATGTTAGTGCAAGTTTAAATCCAAAAGTAACCAAACGTGCATCAATTTGATCCAGTTTCAACAGATTACAGCAATATTGATATTCAACCCGCCTTTTCATGCATATTTACGAGGGAGTTTATAATAAATACAGTTTATGTTTTTCCGAGGAAATATAGATATACATGTTATCAGTAAAATCTTATGTGTTATTCCACTGGTTGAAAGCAGCGGAATAACATATTTTATTTCTCACTGGACTGCATGTTGAAATGTTGTCAGTGCGTTTTCTGATTCAAGCTGTCAGTGACGTTTACACGACGTTCTAGCGGCATTTAGCTCACGGCTGCTGTCCGCCTCCGTGGTCGAGTGGTTACGGTCGCTGACTTGTATACCACTGTAACCTATCATCACTGATGGTCACGGGTTTGAGCCCCGCTCAGGCCGTGTCTCATTTATATGAAAAAGTTGGCAGTTTCTTACGGAGGTTGGTGCACCCAGGTACTGGTTAACCGCTGGAGCCTGCCCAGGAAAGGTGTTGTTAGGTAAACTGCCCGCCGGCGATATAGCCCGAAATGGTGCTGATGCAGGCGTAAAACCCGAAATATATCATAATATAACATAAGCTCACGGCTGCATCGTTTCCTATCATAAAAACACTTAACCCTTTCAACACCACAGACCTCTAAATTGGCTTACAAAAAAGTGTAGATCCAGATGAGCCGGCTCATGACGAGCCGTCTCATCAGGATCTGCACTTTTTTCAAGTAATATAACTATTTTTAGAAATAAAATTACCCATTTTGATAAATGAACTGATCCAAATGTAATTTTGTTATTAATTTATTGGTCTAAAAACATCATGGACCAGTCCATGTGAGTTACTTGGTGTTGAATGGTTTAAG
>JABXNX010000217.1:0-23030 GCA_014843695.1 Archivesica marissinica | reverse complement strand
AGCTTGCTGGGGTACTCTCTGTGTACCTGTGTGAACTTACAGCTTGCTGGGGTACTCTCTGTGTACCTGTGTGAACTTACAGCTTGCTGGGGTTCTCTCTGTGTACCTGTGTGAACTTACAGCTTGCTGGGATACTCTCTGTGTACCTGTGTGAACTTACAGCTTGCTGGGGTACTCTCTGTGTACCTGTGTGAACTTACAGCTTGCTGGGGTACTCTCTGTGTACCTGTGTGAACTTACAGCTTGCTGGGGTACTCTCTGTGTACCTGTGTGAACTTACAGCTTGCTGGGGTACTCTCTGTGTACCTGTGTGAACTTACAGCTTGCTGGGGTACTCTCTGTGTACCTGTGTGAACTTACAGCTTGCTGGGGTACTCTCTGTGTACCTGTGTGAACTTACAGCTTGCTGGGGTACTCTCTGTGTACCTGTGTGAACTTACAGCTTGCTGGGGTACTCTCTGTGTACCTGTGTGAACTTACAGCTTGCTGGGGTACTCTCTGTGTACCTGTGTGAACTTACAGCTTGCTGGGGTACTCTCTGTGTACCTGTGTGAACTTACAGCTTGCTGGGGTACTCTCTGTGTACCTGTGTGAACTTACAGCTTGCTGGGGTACTCTCTGTGTACCTGTGTGAACTTAAAGCTTGCTTGTGTACCTGGTCCTGAGGTTATGAAACTTGTCTCAAACTCGGTCTCAAGCTACAGATTGGTTCAGTTTGGTTCAAGATTAAATCTCGGACTCAATCAATCAAATCGCGTGAGCTCGAGTTTGAGAAATATTCTATGACCTCTGACCCTTGTGTCTTCTTCCACCATTTAAGACTTGAAAGCCGCTCTATGACCTTCAAATGAGCACTATTATCTGCTGCGGAGGATTCCACATTGAAACAGGAGTCTATTCCAGAAATACACTTAGTCTATTAGTGCACACGTTTGTTCCGGAAATACATAAGTATGTCCAATCTTGCACAACTTCAATACAGACGGATCTGTAGTCCAGTGGTAACACGCTGGACTGGTAATCCAGGGATCACAGGTTCGATCCCCCCATCTGACCCTAATAAAATTAACAGTCTTTCAGATGTGACTTTAAACCGAGGTGTTGTGTCGGTGCTTTACACCGTGCACGTGAAAGAACAAGAGGAGACTAGAATGTGTCTGTCTGTATCAGTGCACTATCCTCCAAACATTTTAATTGACTAATCCCATCAGGAGGCGTCGCTCATATGGGCAACCGGTAGCGACGATAAATAAACGTAGTGGAAGTTGTGATAGCGCAGTGCTATATGGCATCTGATGTTAGTGCAAGTTTAAATCCAAAAGTAACCAAACGTGCATCAATTTGATCCAGTTTCAACAGATTACAGCAATATTGATATTCAACCCGCCTTTTCATGCATATTTACGAGGGAGTTTATAATAAATACAGTTTATGTTTTTCCGAGGAAATATAGATATACATGTTATCAGTAAAATCTTATGTGTTATTCCACTGGTTGAAAGCAGCGGAATAACATATTTTATTTCTCACTGGACTGCATGTTGAAATGTTGTCAGTGCGTTTTCTGATTCAAGCTGTCAGTGACGTTTACACGACGTTCTAGCGGCATTTAGCTCACGGCTGCTGTCCGCCTCCGTGGTCGAGTGGTTACGGTCGCTGACTTGTATACCACTGTAACCTATCATCACTGATGGTCACGGGTTTGAGCCCCGCTCAGGCCGTGTCTCATTTATATGAAAAAGTTGGCAGTTTCTTACGGAGGTTGGTGCACCCAGGTACTGGTTAACCGCTGGAGCCTGCCCAGGAAAGGTGTTGTTAGGTAAACTGCCCGCCGGCGATATAGCCCGAAATGGTGCTGATGCAGGCGTAAAACCCGAAATATATCATAATATAACATAAGCTCACGGCTGCATCGTTTCCTATCATAAAAACACTTAACCCTTTCAACACCACAGACCTCTAAATTGGCTTACAAAAAAGTGTAGATCCAGATGAGCCGGCTCATGACGAGCCGTCTCATCAGGATCTGCACTTTTTTCAAGTAATATAACTATTTTTAGAAATAAAATTACCCATTTTGATAAATGAACTGATCCAAATGTAATTTTGTTATTAATTTATTGGTCTAAAAATATCATGGACCAGGCCATGTCAGTTACTTGGTGTTGAATGGGTTAAGCCTAAGATAAAAAGACAATTTGTTTGATAAATGATCGAATAATATTTACACCATGAACGTTGAAAACTATTATTATCTAATTATATAATAATGCTCCCAACGTGCATTCGGAGAAACATAATTTGATAATTCACCGAAACAAACAAATATCCTCTTGGTATATTTCATTCTTCAGGTATGAACTACCATTCGACAGACATGACTGGATTGTGGACAGATGTGGGAAGGATGTGAGATATATAATTGACTATTACGACGGAGGAAAGGTGGACACGTCTACATACCAGTTTACATTATTGGACGTGAGGCCTGCCTTCGACTCGTTCACGGCTGCCTGGGACAGGTCGAAGGTCCAGTGGATGAGGTGGCGATATAAACCCGAGGACAGGAATGATCAATTAACTGAACTGCAATCGGACACAAATACAAATAATTCTGCTGACAAGTCGTGATACTAGTTTAGATTGAGGAATTGTTCTACAATATATGGTACTTGGTTTGTGCAAGTCTGATTGTTTCACATTTATATCTCTAGTGTGATTTATGGTCTTGGTAGATCTGTTTAATGCAGGAACATAGACATGATAGGTATTCCATGAGGTGGCCGAGTGGTTTAGGTTGTTGAATTCACACCACGTACCCCTCCCCTCATTGGTGTAAGTTCGAATCCCACTGGGGGTGTCAAATTATTTCAAGTGATAGGTATTCAGCTGGATTGAGCAAGATCGGTGGTTCTACCTGGATGCCTGTCTGTGCCTGAAATACTGCTTGAAGGGGTACCCCGGGTCGTCCACCACCAATACTATATCACCATATGACCTAACCTGTCCGATTAGCGCAGTGGTTAGCGCGCTCGCTTCTCACCAATGTAACCCGGGTTCGATCCTCGGACTGGGAAGTATGTGAGATGGTACGGTGGTCGCCAGATCGGACAGGTGGGTTTTCTCCGGGTACTCCGGTTTCCTCCCACACGAATGACCACATTTAAATTCTTTTTTTAAAACCTGTTTGTGCGCCTTTTAAGTCCCAAAAACAAATCAAAACTGATATTTCATAGATTTATGCCTTTTGTCATGGTCTGACTTAATTCCATGACACCATGCACTCGAGATAAACTGGAAGTTGGAAAACATGTCAATATACTAGGAGGGATAGCAATGAATGTTTGAATATTCTTTCTAAAGTTCAAATGTTAAAATCTTATTTTGAATATAAGGAGGGCTATTATACTCACCCTGGCGTCGGTCTCACCATTACCATTTGGTTAAAGTGCTCTTCTACTACATAGCTTGGAAACAATTGTTCACTATCAAATTGTGACATGTTTCAGTCAAGTTCCATAACTCTGTCTCATAATTTAACAGAATTATGTCCCTTTTACATTTAGAAAATCTGGTTAATGTTTTTTTTAGCAAGTTTGTTTTTCTCCTGAACCATTCATAGCATGTTATTGAAACTTCACATATATGTTACTTATCAAAATATAAGCTGTATGAGTCAAGTTCCATAACTCTTGTCACGTAATTTAACAGAATTATGTCCCTTTTACATTTAGAAAATCTGGTTAATGTTTTTTTGTGTGCAAATTTGCTTTTCTCCTGAACCACTCATAGCATGTTATTGAAACTTCACCAAAATGTTACTTATCAAAATATATGCTGTATGAGTCAAGTTCCATAACTCTGTCGCATAATTTAACAGAATTTTCTCTGTTTTTACACTTAAGAAATGCTTGGTGGACATCTGTCTGTTCTCCGTCCGTCCGTGCAAACAGGGATATATACATGACTATGAGATCAATAAACTGTTAACCAATTAAGCATTGTGTGTGAGGTGCCTTGCTCAATGACGCCACGTGCCCTGACCGTGTATCGAACCCATGGCCCTTCGATTCAAATCGACGCACCACCACTGGATCTTGGATGGGGTAGTCACTTATGTATTCCATCCATCCATACAAACAAATAGGTTATTTAAGGCGCTAAGATTACAATACATTAATGTCCTTTGATTGGCTCGTATGCGAGTCCGCCTCTGTGGTCGAGTGGTTACGGTCGCTGACTTGTATACCACTGTAACCTATCATCACTGATGGTCACAGGTTTGAGCCTCGCTCAGACCGTGTCTCATTTATATGAAAAAGTTGGCAGTTTCTTACGGAGGTTGGTGCACCCAAGTACTGGTTAACCGCTGGAGCCTGCCCAGGAAAGGTGTTGTTAGGTAAACTGCCCGCCGGCGATATAGCCCAAAATGGTGCTGATGCAGGTGTAAAACCCAAAATATAACATATAAAAATATAAATATATGGCTCGTATGCGTCTATAAATACTCTGAATATAAGCGTAATATCAAAGTTTAGTAATGTTGTTGGTTCACAATAAATATGTGTTTTCTCGTCCACAATGTCGGTTATCCCACGGCGTCGATCATATATTTTGTCCATGTATGCAAAGAATGTATTTATTGTGTTTAAACTTTAAATCTTTAATAAACTCTTGTTTATCGCATCATTTAAAACGTGATGTCGTTTTACTACCATGCGTCATAACACCAACAACTATTTTTGCAAATTTTAGATATTTGGCCATGTTCGTATCAAACTAATATTTTTATATATTGGTTATTTTTAGTCGTATAAAACATGGTTTGTTGTATAAAACATGGTTTGGTGTATAAAATGTGGTTTGTTGTATAAAACGGGGTTTGTCGTATAAAACATGGTTTGTCGTATAAAACATGGTTTGTCGTATAAAATGTGGTTTGTTGTATAAAACGTGGTTTGTCGTATAAAACATGGTTTGTCGTATAAAACATGGTTTGTCATATCAGGGTTTGTTGTATAAAACATGGTTTGTAACTATATAAAACATGGTTTGTCATATCAGGGTTTGTTGTATAAAACGTGGTTTGTTGTATAAAACGTGGTTTGTTGTATAAAACATGGTTTGTCGTATAAAACATGGTTTGTCATATCAGGATTTGTTGTATAAAACATGGTTTGTAACTATATAAAACATGGTTTGTAACTGTATAAAACATGGTTTGTTGTATAAAACATGGCGAAAATGTAACGCTCAATATAAAAGTGCACAGATTTTTATGGTGTCAATACCGGTATATAACAAATGTGCTTTATTATAATAATAAACTTCGGCCACCGATAATTCTCATATTAATATTAATTAGTCTTTAATGTTGCAAATATGTTGATCAACATCACAACCAACAACCAACTTTAATGTTGATGGTTCAACGATGTTTCAACGACGTTGGGAATATGTGATTTTATCTGCAGATAGATTAGTCAAGAACGCTCCCAGTTGGATGTTGCCAAACTTGTCTAGGTGTTCTCGATCCTTGGCCAGCACGTCGGCACGTGTCATGTCTATGTTCAAATTGAAGGCGCTGTTATACTGGTTGACAATAGCCATCACCTCTGTTCGTGGAAGCTTTCCTGGAATGTCGAAGAGAAAGGAAACTTAAGTTTTGTATGGTCCGATATGCATGTTACATCCAGGGAGTCATTAACTCATGATAGGTGTAGCGGTAGACCGTTCGCTTCAGGTGTGAGACTGTAGCCGTTACGGAATTGCCTTTAAGCAAGTCACTTAAATTCCACGTTGCCTCTCTTCTCCTTTATTGCGATGGATTCCATCAGGAATGAGGTCTCGAGAGTGATTTAACTAATGTTGTAAGAACTTGTTTTGCAATCAAGCTAAAATTAATTTGTATACTAAATGAGGATTTTCCAAGACATTCAGTTGGATTCTACTTTTTACATTTATTTATCGTCGCAAGAGAATAGTCATTTTTAGATAGATGATAGTGAAATGATACAGAGACTCATTCCAGAGTCTCTTCTGGTTCTTTTACGTGCACAGTGTAAAGCACCGACGCAAGACCTTGGTTTAAAGTCCCATCTGAAAGACTTTTATTATTATTACGGTCAGACGTGCAATCGAACTTGCGCTCGCTGGATTTGCAGTCCAACGTGTTAACCACTGGTCTACTGATCCGTCTGTATCGACGTATGAAAGTTCCTGTCTGATTGAATGAACGATATAGTTTTCGTTATCAGACGAGGCATTTGAGCGACTGGTTTCTCTAAGTAGATTACGCCGTCATCTAAGTTGCTTATGTAGACAACTGGAAATGCATCTTACGTTCTTCTCAGGGTGACAAATCCTGTATCCATCTTTCGAATGGGTCCCTTTAGGGCTACATCCTCCACGATTTGTCAGCTCACAGCAGCAATAATGATTGCAGTTTCCTCGCTGGGGCCACTGTCTTCCTTGAAGGAGAACCATTCCCTTGAAGGAGTCGGCTAAAAAAAACAGCTATCCGCCGTCGCCCACACCGAGTAGGTAAGTTAGTATTAAGCTTACACTCGTATAGAGTCCCGAGACTTCTACCGGTCCGATGGCGCGGCTTCCATCAGCGAAGTCCTTGACCTATATTCCTGCTGTGAGCTGTGCCTACGGTAGGTCACGACGTGCACGTTGTGGAAGAGAGACCTGGTATCTGATTGATACTCTTCTATGATGTTTATATACAATACTTTGGTTTGACAATGTCGGTCCAGGTACTAGTATACCTCCACAACGTGCATGTTGTGACCTAGACGTGTCGCGCAGTATCAGCTTATTCAGGACTTCCTCGACACAGACACGGTCTCTCATGCTTTTTGTTTGAGCCCGGCATGAGGGGAACAGCCAGGGGATGCCTTGATGTCACGAAGACCCTTGAACCGGATGGCTGGTGGTGGTTTCTGCTACTGCGGGATGACACATTTGGAGGATGTGACCCTATAAACGACCCGTTGCTCGAAAGAAGCAAGCACCATCCCAGGACTTGTCACCCTGTATGGGTAGGAGAAGCAGACTCGGGATGCCTACCACACCCACAACCGACGTAGGAACGTATTAGAGAAATCAGTCGCCCACATGTCTCCGCGGAGGCGACTCCAAATAAACGTATGCATACAAACAAAATACCTGTGTTAAATATGTCGTTGCTATACAAAGCCTTTGCCAGTTTTAGATATCGATCTAACCAAGGTAAGCTATTGCTGCTCATTCCTGCCTTTGTTAACTATAAACGACAAAAATCAGAAAGGAAATACGTTTAATTTATCTCTTTCTAACGGTGTTGTTCCTGAAATCGCCTAACTCTGTCTGCCTCCGTTGTCGAGTGGTTAAGGTCGCTGACTTGTATACCACCCGTAATCTATCATGGCTGATGGTCACTGGTTCGAGCCGCCTTCATATCTCTATATGAAAGTTAAGCAGAGTCTTACGGAGGTTGGTGCACCAAGTACTGGATCAGGAAACGTGTTGGGTAAACTGCCCGCCGGCGATACAGCCCATAATTCTGCTGATGAAGGTGTAAAACCCGAACAAACAAACAAACCCTTTCTCTCAATATGCTTTTTTCAACTTCTTTGGATATTTGTTGGTATTTTGTCTTTTGAGAATGGAAACGACTAACTTTGTGTCGTCTCTCATATGTAAGATTGACAGTACAATGAAAGTATAATATCCGCCTCGTAGATGTTACTATGGTTACTTGTGCATTTAACTTTCTAACTATAGTCCGCTTCATGAACGCCAATGACAAATTGCAGTTGTCAATATTGTTATTCGGTGAAATTATTCGAAGAATACAATAAATATATGATGGATTATATGTATTTCCTTTACGTTGTGGAAACCATTTCTACTGTGTGAATCTCGTAACCCTTTCCCTCATAGAAGCACCTCTTAACGGCATTACCAATACGACATACATTGACAGTGTAGTAGCCAAACCAATGTTCATATCGCTTTCCATCATAGAAGCACCTCTTAACGCCATTACCAATACGACATACATTGACAGTGTAGTAGCCAAACATATGTTCATATCGCTTTCCATCATAGAAGCACCTCTTAACGCCATTACCAATACGACATACATTGACAATGTAGTTGCCAAACTAATGTTCTTAATAAATGCCAGAATCTCGTGTAGTCCCAGTAATATCTATGGAGGTGGGATAGATATGGCGACTACTTATCACTGCATGATAGCTAAATGGCTGTTGTTTGTATGGAGATATAATAGTATATTAACCTAAATCTCATGTAGTCCCAGTAATATCTATGGAGGTGGGATAGATATGACGACTACTTATCCACTGCATGATAGCTAAATGGCTGTCGTTTGTATGGAGATATAATAGTATACTAACCCTAAATCTCTATGAAGTCCCAGTAATATCTATGGAGGTGGGATAGATATGGCGACTACTTATCCTCTGCATGATAGCTAAATGGCTGTCGTTTGTATGGAGATATAATAGTATACTAACCTAAATCTCTATGTAGTCCCAGTAATATCTATGGAGGTAGGATAGATATGGCCACTACTTATCGACTACATGATAGCTAAATAGCTGTGGTTTGTATGGAGATATAATAGTATATTAACATAAATGTCTATGTAGTCCCAGTAATATCTATGGAGGTAGGATAGATATGGCCACTACTTATCGACTACATGATAGCTAAATGGCTGTCGTATGTATGGAGATATAATAGTATATTAACATAAATGTCTATGAAGGAAAGGGTTAACACCTGTTTTCAGGATTACTTGAAACTGAGTAGCAAAGCTTAGTTTTTCCGTATGCAATCCACAGTTTACACATTTTATTGTGGCCGAGTGGTTACGGTCATTGACTTTGCCACTCACCGCTGTAGGTTCGAGTCCCATAATGCGTGTCGAATTCTTTCAAGTGAAGAAGCTATTCAACTTGCTTTGGACGGGCCGTGCCTCAAATACTTCTGGAAATGCACCCATGATTTTCCTTCTACCAGTAACAGACAGGGAGTCGCCATATAACCTAAGCTGTTTGTGCAACTTTAAACCGCAAAATCAAACAACGCATTACGCGTTTTATTTGGAAGAAGACGCGAATACAACATTTAAATTAAACACCAAATTAAAATGATTTCAGAAAAACTAAAATATTCTAATATGAATTCACTGCATATACACTCAGCAATGTTCCAATCGGTCACCTGATGTTTTACATTGTCTTGGGAAACCGGACAGTGGATTGAACAAACTAGCACATTTCTTTGAAAATTCGCAGACTAACTATATTAAATCTTGTAAAATGGACTATGTACATGTTTTCAGCACTAACTACGCCACTTACATTTTGTTGTTCTTAATGTATTATATGGGGAGGGGCCAATCACTAATGTTGTTAGAACTTGTGGCCCAACCCATTTGCTAAATTTCTATTTGTACAACGATTGTGATCGTTATATGCATGTATATAGAACAATACTATATCAAATCAAATGATGTTTTACAGTATTTGGAGTAAATTAATAACCATATAATTATTTATATTCATACATTCGTGTATCATCTGGGTTGATATATTCTATTACAGATGTATAGTTGCAATGAATTGCTGTATTATTACATGTATATGGTATTAAATGAAAATAGTTTAATGATAGTGTACGATTATTAGTTGGGCTCCCAATATTATAAAACAGCAGCTGAATTTAGGAAATTAGGAATTATGTTGAGTGTATATCACGAAGCTTTACCATATATTCGGTTTCCAAATCACGGAGTTGTTGCGATAGGTGCATGATTTGCTCTTCCCTTGTCCCTGCTCTCGGAGAGTTATCGCCACGACTTCCACCACCACCACCACCACCACCACCACCACCACCACCACCACCACCACCGGTACCTGTGTACCCATCACGCTGCGGCATACCACCATCAAACTGCGGCATACCACCATCAAGCTGCGGCATACCATCATCAAGCTGCGGCATACCACCATCAAGCTGCAGATAATTATCCCGAGCAGTATTTCTTTGAAATAAAACAAAACGTTCCTTGTGTATGCAATTGAGTGGTGGAACCGGGAGACCCATTCCAGAATCTCCTCAGGTTCTTTAATCCCGAGCAGTATTTCTTTGAAATAAAGCAAAACGTTCCTAGTGTATGCAATTGGTCGAGTGGTGGAACCTATGAGACCCATTCCAGAATCTCCTTTTACGGTGTAAAGCTCCGACACGGGACCTCGGCTTGCAGTCCCATCTGAAAGACTGTTAACCACTGGACTACAGATCCATCTGCCCATTAATATTTTAATGAACATGGTGTGTTTATTGTGTATAGGTAACGGTGTGGTTATCTGAAATCAGATGGCGTCGCTCATACCGGTAGCGAGGCGTCGCTCATACCGGTAGCGAGGCGTCGCTCATACCGGTAGCGAGGCGTCGCTCATACCGGTAGCGAGGCATCGCTCATACCGGTAGCGAGGCGTCGCTCATACCGGTAGCGAGGCGTCGCTCATACTGGTAGCGAGGTGTCGCTCATACCGGTAGCGAGGCGTCGCTCATACTGGTAGCGAGGCGTCGCTCATACCGGTAGCGAGGCGTCGCTCATACCGGTATCGAGGCGTCGCTCATACCGGTAGCGAGGCGTCGCTCATACCGGTAGCGAGGCGTCGCTCATACCGGTAGCGAGGTGTCGCTCATATCGGTAGCGAGGCGTCGCTCATACCGGTAGCGAGGCGTCGCTCATACCGGTACAGAGGCGTCGCTCATACCGGTAGCGAGGCGTCGCTCATACCGGTAGCGAGGCATCGCTCATACCGGTAGCGAGGCGTCGCTCATACCGGTAGCGAGGCGTCGCTCATACTGGTAGCGAGGTGTCGCTCATACCGGTAGCGAGGCGTCGCTCATACTGGTAGCGAGGCGTCGCTCATACCGGTAGCGAGGCGTCGCTCATACCGGTATCGAGGCGTCGCTCATACCGGTAGCGAGGCGTCGCTCATACCGGTAGCGAGGCGTCGCTCATACCGGTAGCGAGGTGTCGCTCATATCGGTAGCGAGGCGTCGCTCATACCGGTAGCGAGGCGTCGCTCATACCGGTACAGAGGCGTCGCTCATACCGGTAGCGAGGCGTCGCTCATACCGGTAGCGAGGCGTCGCTCATACTGGTAGCGAGGCGTCGCTCATACCGGTAGCGAGGCGTCGCTCATACCGGTAGCGAGGCGTCGCTCATACCGATAGCGAGGCGTCGCTCATACCGGTAGCGAGGCGTCGCTCATACCGGTAGCGAGGCGTCGCTCATACTGGTAGCGAGGTGTCGCTCATACCGGTAGCGAGGCGTCGCTCATACCGGTAGCGAGGCGTCGCTCATACCGGTACAGAGGCGTCGCTCATACCGGTAGCGAGGCGTCGCTCATACCGGTAGCGAGGCGTCGCTCATACCGGTAGCGAGGCGTCGCTCATACCGGTAGCGAGGCGTCGCTCATACCGGTAGCGAGGCGTCGCTCATACCGGTAGCGACGATAAATAAATGTAAAACACACACAGGTGTGGTTGGTGGTGTTTTAAGAATGAGAGACATCTCTAATTGTTTTGTTATCTCCCTTGGCAGATAAGTCAGATTTATCCCGACATGTAAATAGGTCCTTTTAGTTTTATTTCTTTGTTTTTACTGTTGTTCTTTAACCAGATGTTGCGGTAAGATAAATGTGATATTTATCAAAATCCTGTTAATTACTTGATAAGAATATTTTACAAATAAGTACCCAGTGTATATACTGTTGGATATATGTCGGGATACAGTAATTTAATAATGATAAGATAAGAAAGTAAATGAAAATTACTAGCATATTGTGCAAAGGAAACAACGATAAAAACAAAGGAAAGCACTTAATAGGACCTATTTACTGTTAGGGAGTATTCAGGGGAAGTAACTGACCGATGTCTCTCATTATTGGGAATTTCTCGCCGTGCATTTTACAGTTCAAAGACAGAATGGTTATTCTACTCAATAACATAATTATATGGTTGTACTGTAGATTCCTTATGAGTTAGTGGTTTTACAATTTGTACTCGCCTGTCATCTGGTCGGGTTTCTTCTCTATGCACTGATAGTCTCCCCTGCCTCTGTAAAATTGAAAATATTGTCCATTTATTACTTGTTCTATGTGTATCTACTATATTATGACATAGTTGCAAACTATTCCCCGTCATATCTTGGCGACAACTTTGTTAAACTGTGTATTTTGGTTATACTATCCGTATCATTTTGATGAGCTTACGACTTCAATGTAATTTTAAAGTGTATGTTTTGCATGCGTACAGTCAAACCCGTGTTAGTGGTCACCACTATTAAGCAACCAACCTGTATTAAGCAGCCACCTGCGCTAAACAGCCACTTTCTGTGATTCCTTTGGATGGCTACTTAAGACAGGTTTGACTGTATATACAATGTCACACACAACAACACATGAAGTGCAGTATATATAAAGCACAGTTTCAGATTTACTACAACCAAGACAACAGTGTTACATTTAGAACACACACGACAGACGGGTCTGTAGTCTAGTGGTTAAGACACTGGATTGGTAACCCAGGGATCGCAGGTTCGACCCCCCGTCTGGCCATAATACAATTAATAGTCTTTCTGAATGGACGTTAAACCGAGGTCTCGTGTCGGTGCACCGTGCACGTAAAAGAACCAGAGGAGACTCTGGAATGGGTCTCTGTCTGTATCATTGCACTATCCTCTAAAAATGTAAATTGACAAATCTTTTCAGGAGGCGTCGCTCATATGGGCAACCGGTAGCGACGATAAATAAACGCAACACACGCACACGAGAAGAACACCCTACATATCTACTAGATCGTATGGTAGCTGACCTTTGTATCAATAGCAGCTCGTGGCCTGTTTGTTACAGCAGCTGGCATGTGATTGGCGTACAACTGGGGTGTCCGTATGTCCGCGGGACGTACGCGGCTCAAAAACTCCAAGAATGCGTGCCAACTGAAATATTAATAGAAATGTTGTTCTTTTATGATATGTATGCGTATATAATACAAGGCCGTTCATTATCCAACGGTTTTTATGATATGTATGCATATATAATACAAGGCCGTTCATTATCCAACGGTTGTTATGATATGTATGCATATATAATACAAGGCCGTTCATTATCCAACGGTATCTGGAGTTACTTATATGGATCTGTGGATGAACCACAGACGTGTCAGTAGCCCAGTTGTTAACACGTTGGACTACGATCGCTGGTTCGATCCGCCGTCTGACCACAATAGTATAAATGTCTTTCCGAAGGACTTTAAACCGATGTCTCGTGCCGGTGCTTTACATCGTTACATCGTTCACGTTAAGAACCACTGGAGACTTTTGGAATGGGTATCTGTCTGTATCATTGCACTATCCGCCAACATCTAAAATGACTAATCTCTACAGGAGGCGTCGCTCATATGGGCAACCTATAGCGACCATAAATAAATGTAAACACAAACATCTGTTTAAACGAATAATGCACAAACAACTTCGGTCATACAGCGACTCTCCAGCTATCAAAGGTCATACAGCGACTCTCCAGCTATCAAAGGTCATACAGCGACTCTCCAGCTATCAAAGGTCATACAGCGACTCTCCAGCTATCAAAGGTCATACAGCGACTCTCCAGCTATCAAAGGTCATACAGCGACTCTCCAGCTATCAAAGGTCATACAGCGACTCTCCAGCTATCACAGGTCATACAGCGACTCTCCAGCTAGCAAAGGTCATACAGCGACTCTCCAGCTATCAACGGTCATACAGCGACTCTCCAGCTATCACAGGTCATACAGCGACTCTCCAGCTATCAAAGGTCATACAGCGACTCTCCAGCTATCAAAGGTCATACAGCGACTCCAGCTATCAAAGGTCATACAGCGACTCTCCAGCTATCAACGGTCATACAGCGACTCTCCAGCTACCAAAGGTCATACAGCGACTCTCCAGCTATCAACGGTCATACAGCGACTCTCCAGCTATCAAATGTCATACAGCGACTCTCCAGCTATCAAAGGTCATACAGCGACTCTCCAGCTATCAAAGGTCATACAGCGACTCTCCAGCTATCTAAGGTCATACAGCGACTCTCCAGCTATCAAAGGTCATACAGAGACTCTCCAGCTATTATTGGTGGAGGGAGACCCCGGGTGCCCATCCGAGCAGTATTTCAGGCACGGGAGGAACTACCGACCTACACAAACCAGCTAGATAGCCAATGGGATTCGAACCTACAGTGGGAATGGGAAAGTGATTCGAAGTCAACGACCTTCACCAATACTCCACGGAGAGGCCCTTGTGCATATTTCGTCTTTTTGGAGTCGAGAATTGTGTTGGTATTCTAATTTGATATAAATTACATTATTTTCAGTCCTATTTGAGGAACTGTGTTGGTGAGATGTTAAACCCAACACCCAAACACACATCAGCAGTTAAAGAGAGTTCGTATACCTGTATTGGCCATCTATTCTAGTATCCTCGTACAGGTCCAGTATCTGATTGACGAGGTTCTCCGACAACGGCAGCTTCTCTTCATAGCAAATATCCTTGATCTGAAGATATAGAACAGCAAAATGATACAATAGCATAGCAAATGTCCTTGATCTGAAGATATAGAACAAGGAAATGATACAATAGCATAGCAAATGTCCTTGATCTGAAGATATAGAACAAGGAAATGATACAATAGCATAGCAAATGTCCTTGATCTGAAGATATAGAACAGCAAAATGATACAATAGCATAGTAAATTTCCTTGATCTGAAGATATAGAACAGCAAAATGATACAATAGCATAGCAAATGTCCTTGATCTGAAGATATAGAACAAGGAAATGATAAAATAGCATAGCAAATGTCCTTGATCTGAAGATATAGAACAGCAAAATGATACAATAGCATAGCAAATGTCCTTGATCTGAAGATATAGAACAGCAAAATGATACAATAGCATAGCAAATGTCCTTGATCTGAAGATATAGAACAGCAAAATGATACAATAGCATAGCAAATGTCCTTGATCTGAAGATATAGAACAAGGAAATGATAAAATAGCATAGCAAATGTCCTTGATCTGAAGATATAGAACAGCAAAATGATACAATAGCATAGCAAATGTCCTTGATCTGAAGATATAGAACAAGGAAATGATAAAATAGCATAACAAATGAATCTTACCTGAGTTGCAGACAGTGTGCCCTGATGGTTCCTGTCTCTTTGGTTTAAGCGATCATGCCATCGAGTCTTGTCAATAGTATATGTGGTCCGGATGAGTTCTTCCTCAATAATGCGTAACAGTCTGGCCTCCTCTCGATGTCTGTATATAGAGCCCTTTTTTAACCTAATTGATAAACCGGGACTATATCATCTATCATCAGACATCTATCGTGTTAGTCCAGTTTCGTTTCATCAACATATACGGCATTGTTGATATAATTTGATGGAATACCTTAAAATGGTATACGTCATCATGGCGTCACTTCCATAATATTATGATGCTGCGTGAGAAGGACTGACATAATTTACACATCAATGGCTGACAGCGGAATGGAACCATACTTAACTCTTTCACCGCCAATGTCGCATAAAAGCGACTTTGTAAAAAAGTATAGAACCAGATCGGACAGAACATAACATGCCGTCTGATCAGGCTATATGCTGATTGACAGTGGAGCTGAAGCACCTGTCCGAATAGCAAACAACATAGATCCTGATCAGACGCGGCGTTACGCCGCGGCTGATCTGGATCTATGTTGTTTGCACATGCTCTGAATTTATTCGGCGCTGAAAGAGTTAATAAGTTGATTTGTTTTGGGTAAAGCTGTCTAAATGTATTTACTTCGTATTAATGTTGATGCATGTTTCAGACCAACGTCGCCAAATACCGCCGGCAGCTATGAGCCTATGCCCGACTCGTTCCGACCAATGTGTTTGTATTGTGAAATTACCAATTTCAGAAGCCGTGCATTGTTTTCGGTCGATTAATGTGGAATAATCATTTTGAAGACCAGGGCCCGAGGTTATAAAACTTTTCTCAGATCTCAAGTTCAGCTGACAGTCACACTCAGAATCAACCAATCAGACAATTGAGACTGAGTTTTGAGATTGGAGAAAAGTTTTATATCCTCCAGGCCAGGTATATGTCATATAATTCCATTTCTACTTTGCTATGGTGTTTACAGTATGTGATATTTAGAGGTTATTACGTGGCTAGGTAAATATCAGCCTAGGTATCGATCCGATGTAACTTGATATCAGCTTTAGACCTAACGGTCGTTTACCTGGCTGATATGAAACTAGTCACGTAATAATGTCTTTATTGTTTTAATATGAATTTGAACATTTAATAGTAAAGTATACCACGTAGTCAAGTCAAAACGATTGGAATATTACCACGATACTACAGACATCTGTTATATGTCAAATTGACACACAGAGACGCTACAGGAAGTAAATAAACTAGCACTGAATGCGCACGCGTTATTTTCTCATATATGGTTAAATACGGACACGAGCCGAATTAAACCAGAAAATGTGATATAATACTGGAAAACATAGCGTACCAACCTGTTTGTTAGACAGTATTGTGGTATGCAAATAACGGCAAAAATAAACTAAAATTCACATGACTTTTCAATTATACAATCTTAAATATTCGCATCATTTATTACTGAATACAAACTAACATTAATACAAATGTACATGCTATTGGGTAGTTTACAATTTTAGCCAAAAATGGAAATAGGTGGGTGTAGAAAACATGCAATAAAAATGTTGTACCGGCTTTGGCAACTGCAACAGGCAGTTCAATATACTAGAGACCCTAACGAACAACTTGGTATATTCAAACCTATGTGGTAAATTGGGTGCCGGTGGGCCCTGTGTTAGCTCAGGGTTGCTGCAGTACTATAAGTAATAACTAACTATAGCACTGTGGCTATTTCACCAGATTCTCCAGTGATAGCTACATTATATATCCTGTAAAGGAATGGTACACAAAATGCATTTAATGTTAACAATTAACTGCTTACGACTCCCCATTTTGCACATTGTACTTTGCCTGTTTGTCCTGGGACCTGGAAGTGTTAAACATGCAGAATCAATGTATATAAAACACTAATTAAACCACATTGCCAAAAATCATGATCACTAGTTTTTACTATAAAGTCTCAATAGTTGGAAATGTAATAGTATAATTCATTTGAAAATTTATCCTAGTGTTAAGTTTAGAAAACCAACATTTACATTATAGAGTTATTGGTGATTTTGTTAAAACTATACATAGAGAGAGGTAATTTATAAATAGTAACAGACAGATACCCATTCCATAGTCTCCTCTGGTTCTTTTACGTACACGGTGCAAAGCATCGACACGAGACGTCGGTTTAAAGTCCCACAAGAAAGACTGTTAATTGTATTAGGTCAGACCTGCGATCCCTGGATTATCAGTACAACGTGTTAACCACTGAACTAAAGATCCGTCTATCATCTCATTGTAGAAAATGTGCACATATTTCTAGAACAATTAGTTTTAAATGTTCTAAATATAGATATTAAACGTCATGTTTTCTTTCATTCCTTCTCGTGCGTAAGATAACGTGTATGTATGTATGTTCCATTAATGTCAAACCCCTATCGGGGACCTAGACATGTTTTCCTGGGCAGGCTTAGCCGACCTAAGTGGTTAACCAGTACTAAGCAATGCGTATGAGGTGCCTTGCTCAATGACACTACATACGTGGCCTAATCGAGTATCGAACCCGGGACCGCTCGATTCCAAATCCGACGCTCTACCACTGGACCACGGACGCCACGTGTATGTTGTACTTACACCTGTTCATTGCCATCCAGTTGTAGTGCCGATCCAATGAAGGATATCGTCCTATGATAATTCACCTTACCCGGGTAGCTGGGCTCGATATACTGAGCAGTGACTAATCGTAGCGTGTCTGAGAGAATGATCTGTATGAGAAGTAAGCTATTATACTTTCTACTCAATCCTACATGTATGTACATATTATGTATACTAGACTATGTATATTCAAAGAAATAAATATTGTTTAAACTAAGCTATTATAATCATATATGTTTATGAATGTATTTACAACTATTAATCTACTTCTGTATATCTGTCAGAAAGGCCAATAAGAGATGTCCCATAGTTCCTAGATAATAAACTAGTACTCGAATATCCATGGCAACGGAAAGAAAGACAGGGTCAATGATCCAGTGGTCAACACGTTTGTACCAATCCATAAATCTTAGGTTCGATTCCCCGTCTCACCTTAATACTATTAACAGTTTTTCAGATGGGACTATACACCGAGGTATCATGTATCGGTGCTATACACCGGGCATGTAACAGAACCAGGGATGCTTCAAAAATTGGAACATCTTCTGTATCTTGTCCTATCCTCCAAAAATAAAATGGACTATTATATTTATGGAGGCATCGCCCCGATAAACCTAGGGGGCGATTATGAATAAACGCTTCACGTGGTGACGGAGGTATTATACTATCATAGCTTCAGAAGTACTGGCATTTCCTAAACTCGTCCGACAAGGTTTTAGACAGTTTTGAAGTATTTGAAAAAACCAACAAATGTACAGTAACAATAATACTCATGTTACAGGCATGAATAAAAATAAAAATTCAGCTGCAAAATTACGTTGTTAGCAAATTATTTGAAAATCCATACCTCGTGCTTATTGAGACTTTTGTTGAATGCTTCTATAGCACAGAATCCCCGTAGTTCCTTATCCTTCTGGCTACACTCGATGTACACCTCCCGTAGCTCGTCTTGGTGGAATTCATCCAACTCGTTACGAATCAATGTACTCAGTGTTGCTTGCTGACCAAGTGTTAATTTGATAGTGTCCACGGGTAGAAGAACATTTCTGGGCAGAAGCATAAACAGTTCTCTATGCTGCGATTCAGAACTATTTGTAGCCATATCCGTAGCCTGAATATCAAGTTCTAAGATACTGTGGGTGTCGTTTGTTAGATGTATGTTTTCGTTGTCCGTTCCAAGTCGTGGTTGGAAATCAGTTTTCAGACTGTTCCTGTGCAGTTTGTTGATCGGAAGTCTTTACACTGGCTTCGAACGAGGTTCTTCTAACGGGTCTCGTACTAACACTATCTGTTGGCTGAATATCATAATTAGAAATTAATACTTTTATATATACTAGAGGACATAGAAAACGCACACTTCGGTACGTGTGTTTTACATGAAAAACAATAACTATAGAAATACATAGTTTTAAACATTTTGGAATATTTTTAGTTGTTCAATTTGTGTTTTGTAATAAAGATATGATATATCATGTAATAATAATCATATTCTATGTCCTCTAGTATAAAATACTCTGCACATGTGTCACCGCGTTTCGGTGAGATAAACCCACCTTTCTCAAGGTGCAAATATGAAAAATAGTTGTAGTATTTCAGATTTATATTTTTAGTTTCCACCTGAATGCAATAGTCTCATTTAAATAATTTGAATGTGTCATATCAACCTGTAAGTGAAACGGTCAAACAATTTGATTTAAGCCAAGATCATAATACATATACAATCCATGCAAACAGAATACTTAATGGAACTTTGAATATGCAAATAAATCTTTAAAACAAATTCAAGCAATATATTTCTAAATCTCAAATTCCATGTTATGTCAAATTACGATTATTATCACCATGTTCATATTTATTTATTTATTATTCTTATTATTGTCTCGTGCTTATTTATCCTATACATTCAGTGTGTACAATTGTATACACTGCTCTTGTTGCTATAACTAATTTACGGTGACATATAAGCCCATTGGGCTGGATGCTTGTTCGTAAATTTGTAAATTTATGTAAAAGATGTTTATATTTCTAAAACGCACATGTCGCAATAATAAAATATTTACTTATTTATTTACTTACTTACTTATAATTCAAATAAGTAGCCTCAGTGGATTCCAAACATTAATAAAGCATTCGCTATTTGTATATTCAAACCTTTGCCAATTTGTTGGCTGATCTCTTTGACACATGTGGAACAATTGACACCTTCACTATTCATAAACGAGGTCAATCAGATTTGAAACCAAAATACCATAAAACCATGTAATGATTTATTATATAAGTACACATGATACAAATACATGGGTACCTCATGAAATATAACTATGGAACACTATTAATGCTTTTAAAAATAAATATCAACAATGAAAAAACGATGTTGTTTACCAACTATTTTAAGCCTACCGAATTTCGACCTTTCCGTACCTCTTGTCATTAGTAATGATACATTTCACGTTATTGCAAAACCTTGACTTGTCATTTGTACCATACTGGTTTTGGACAATTCACCAACTCATGCATTAATTGATTCACTAATAGGTTTGTTACATATATAGATTCTCTGATATTGCGTAACATGATATGAATTCCTACCATAGAAGGCTAGCTGACTGGAACAATGAATTATATTGTGTACACTTGCTTGGCCTCAATGACTTCAAACACAACTATATTGCACGTACATATAGTGCCCAAGTGTCCTACCGTTATTGTTAAAATATAATATTATTACCTTTATAGTTTATACTGATAACAAAATGTATATCAGCTCATTTGCACAAAATGCATTCTATATTATTGTTATATATTACAAAGGCGACATCTGTAGACACGCTACATTTATATGCATTTTGGTTCCTGCTTCAAATTGGGGGTTTCAAAAGAGAAGCTATTTATTGTATTCATGCTTATCTATGATAAACAAAAATCAGGAAATTTGTATTTAATAAGCTTCCGATAATGTATGCATGTTACAAAGCGTCAATGGAACATTTGGAAGAGAAGACAATCCGAACTACATCAACAATATGGTTAAAATGATATTATCTATTTAATAAACGAGAAGACAATCCGGACTCCATCAACAATATGATTAAAATGATATCATCTATTCAATAAACGAGAAGACAATCCGGACTCCATCAACAATATGATTAAAATGATATCATCTATTCAATAAACGAGAAGACAATCCGGACTCCATCAACAATATGATTAAAATGATATCATCTATTCAATAAACGAGAAGACAATCCGGACTCCATCAACAATATGATTAAAATGATATCATCTATTCAATAAAAAATGGCAATGTTGCCAAATTTGGTCAGCATCCTTCCAACAGCATCTACAAAGAAATGCACATGGAGACACTAGGATGAGAGACTAGATCACTGGGTCAACCTACATGAACTAGGATGAGACTAGATCACTGGGTCAACCAACATGAACTAGGATGAGAGACTAGATCACTGGGTCAACCTACATGAACTAGGATGAGAGACTAGATCACTGGGTCAACCTACATGAACTAGGATGAGAGACTAGATCACTGGGTCAACCTACATGAACTAAAACAACACCAACCACAAACGGATGAGAGACTAGATCACTGGGTCAACCACATGAACTAGGATGAGAGACTAGATCACTGGGTCAACCTACATGAACTAGGATGAGAGACTAGATCACTGGGTCAACCTACATGAACTAGGATGAGAGACTAGATCACTGGGTCAACCTACATGAACTAGGATGAGAGACTAGATCACTGGGTCAACCTACATGAACTAGGATGAGAGACTAGATCACTGGGTCAACCTACATGAACTAGGATGAGAATTAGATCACTGGGTCAACCTACATGAACTAGGATGAGAGACTAGATCACTGGGTCAACCTACATGAACTAGGATGAGAGACTAGATCACTGGTCAACCTACATGAACTAGGATGAGAGACTAGATCACTAGGTCAACCTACATGAACTAGGATGAGAGACTAGATCACTGGGTCAACCTACATGAACTAGGATGAGAGACTAGATCACTGGGTCAACCTACATGAACTAGGATGAGAGACTAGATCACTGGGTCAACCTACATGAACTAGGATGAGAGCAACACAACCACAAACAAAAACTAGATCACTGGGTCAACCTACATGAACTAGGATGAGAGACTAGATCACTGGGTCAACCTACATGAACTAGGATGAGAGACTAGATCACTGGGTCAACCTACATGAACTAGGATGAGAGACTAGATCACTGGGTCAACCTACATGAACTAGGATGAGAGACTAGATCACTAGGTCAACCTACATGAACTAGGATGAGAGACTAGATCACTGGGTCAACCTACATGAACTAGGATGAGAGACTAGATCACTAGGTCAACCTACATGAACTAGGATGAGAGACTAGATCACTGGGTCAACCTACATGAACTAGGATGAGAGACTAGATCACTGGGTCAACCTACATGAACTAGGATGAGAGACTAGATCACTAGGTCAACCTACATGAACTAGGATGAGAGACTAGATCACTGGGTCAACCTACATGAACTAGGATGAGAGACTAGATCACTAGGTCAACCTACATGAACTAGGATGAGAGACTAGATCACTGGGTCAACCTACATGAACTAGGATGAGAGACTAGATCACTGGGTCAACCTACATGAACTAGGATGAGAGACTAGATCACTGGGTCAACCTACATGAACTAGGATGAGAGACTAGATCACTGGGTCAACCTACATGAACTAGGATGAGAGACTAGATCACTGGGTCAACCTACATGAACTAGGATGAGAGACTAGATCACTGGGTCAACCTACATGAACTAGGATGAGAGACTAGATCACTGGGTCAACCTACATGAACTAGGATGAGAGACTAGATCACTGGGTCAACCTACATGAACTAGGATGAGAGACTAGATCACTGGGTCAACCTACACGAACTAGGATGAGAGACTAGATCACTGGGTCAACCTACATGAACTAGGATGAGAGACTAGATCACTGGGTCAACCTACATGAACTAGGATGAGAGACTAGATCACTGGGTCAACCTACATGAACTAGGATGAGAGACTAGATCA
>JABXNX010003187.1:0-37245 GCA_014843695.1 Archivesica marissinica | reverse complement strand
GTGAATGATACACGACTTACAACTACTACAGTGAAGGATACACGACTTACAACTATTAAGTGAAGGATACACGACTTACAACTATTAAGTGAAGGATACACGACTTACACCTACTACAGTGAAGGATACATGACTTACAACTACTAAGTGAAGGTTACACGACTTACAACTATTAAGTGCAGGATACATGACTTACAACTACTAAGGGAAGGATATATGACTTACAACTAATACAGTGAAGGATACACGACTTACAACTACTACAGTGAATGATACATGACTTACAACTACTACAGTGAAGGATACATGACTTACAACTACTACAGTGGAGGATACATGACTTACAACTATTAAGTGAAGGATACACGACTTACAACTATTAATTGCAGGATACACGACTTACAACTACTACAGTGAATGATACATGATTTACAACTACTAAGTGAAGGATACACGACTTACAACTATTAATTGAAGGATACATGACTTACAACTATTAATTGAAGGATACATGACTTACAACTACTACAGTGGAGGATACACGACTTACAACTACTACAGTGGAGGATGCACGACTTACAACTACTACAGTGGAGGATACACGACTTACAACTACTACAGTGGATGATACACGACTTACAACTACTACAGTGAAGGATACACGACTTACAACTACTATAGTGGAGGATATACGACTTACAACTACTACAGTGAAGGATACACGACTTACAACTACTACAGTGGAGGATACACGACTTACAACTACTACAGTGGAGGATACGTGACTTACAACTACTACAGTGAATTATACATGACATACAACTACTACAGTGAAGGATACACGACTATCAAATACTACAGTGAAGTATACACGACTTACAAATACTACAGTGAAGGATACACGACTTACAACTACAATAGTGAAGGATGCACAACTTACAACTACTACAGTGAAGAATACACGACTTACAACTACTACAGTGAAGGATACACGACTTACAACTACTATAGTGAAGGATACACGACTTACAACCACTACAGAGAAGGATACACGACTTACAACTACAATAGTGAAGGATACACAACTTACAACTACTACAGTGAAGGATACACGACTTACAACTACTACAGTGAAGGATACACGATTACAACTACTACAGTGAAGTATGCACGACTTACAACTACTACAGTGAAGGATACACGACTTACAACTACTACAGTGAAGGATACACGACTTACAACTACTACAGTGAAGGATACACGACTTACAACTACTACAGTGAAGGATACATGACTTGCAACTAGTACAGTGAAGGATACATGACTTACAACTACTACAGTGAAGGAGACATGACTTGCAACTACTACAGTGAAGGATACACGACTTACAACTACTACAGTGAAGGATTCACGACTTACAACTACTACAGTGAAGGATACACGACTTACAACTACTACAGTGAATGATACACAACTTACAACTATTAAGTGCAGGATACACGACTTACAACTACTACAGTGAAGGATTCACGACTTACAACTACTACAGTGAAGGATACACGACTTACAACTACTACAGTGAAGGATACACAACTTACAACTACTACAGTGAAGGATACACGACTTACAACTACTACAGTGAAGGATACATGACTTGCAACTAGTACAGTGAAGGATACATGACTTACAACTACTACAGTGAAGGAGACATGACTTGCAACTACTACAGTGAAGGATACACGACTTACAACTACTACAGTGAAGGATTCACGACTTACAACTACTACAGTGAAGGTTACACGACTTACAACTACTACAGTGAATGATACACAACTTACAACTATTAAGTGCAGGATACACGACTTACAACTACTACAGTGAAGGATTCACCACTTACAACTACTACAGTGAAGGATATACGACTTACAACTACTACAGTGAAGGATACACAACTTACAACTCTTAAGTGCAAGATACACGACTTACAACTACTAAAGTGAAGGATACACGACTTACAACTACTACAGTGAAGGATACACAACTTACAACTATTAAGTGCAGGATACACGACTTACAACTACTACAGTGAAGGTTTACGACTTAAATACTACAGTGAAGGATACACAACTTACAACTATTAGTGCAGGATACACTACTACAACTACTACAGTGAAGAATACACAACTTACAACTACTACAGGGAAGGATACACGACTTACAACTACTACAGTGAAGGATACATGACTTGCAACTAGTACAGTGAAGGATACATGACTTACAACTACTACAGTGAAGGATACATGACTTACAACTACTACAGTGAAGGATACACGACTTACAACTATTACAGTGAAGGATTCACGACTTACAACTACTACAGTGAAGGATACACGACTTACAACTACTACAGTGAATGATACACAACTTACAACTATTAAGTGCAGGATACACGACTTACAACTACTACAGTGAAGGATTCACGACTTACAACTACTACAGTGAAGGATATACGACTTACAACTACTACAGTGAAGGGATACAACTTACAACTACTAATGAAGATACACGACTTACAACTATTAAGTGAGGATACACGACTTACAACTACTACAGTGAAGGATTTAGACTTACAACTACTCGTGAAGGATACACAACTTACAACAATTAAGTGCAGGATACACGACTTACAACTACTAAAGTGAAGGATACACGACTTACAACTACTACAGTGAAGGATACACGACTTACAACTATTAAGTGAAGGATACACGACTTACAACTACTACAGTGAAGGATTTACGACTTACAACTACTAAGTGAAGGATACACAACTTACAACAATTAAGTGCAGGATACATGACTTACAACTACTAAAGTGAAGGATACACGACTTACAACTACTACAGTGAAGGATACACGACTTACAACTATTAAGTGAAGGATACACACTTACAACTACTATAGTGAAGGATACACGACTTACAACTACTACAGTGAAGGATACACGACTTACAACTACTACAGTGAATGATACACAACTTACAACTATTGTGGGTGTTTTGTGGTGACTTACAACTACTACAGTGAAGGATATACGACTTACAACTACTACAGTGAAGGATACACTTTTTGTGGTGACTTACAACTACTAAAGTGAAGGATACACGACTTACAACTACTATAGTGAAGGATACACTTTTTGTGGGTGACTTACAACTACTACAGTGAAGGATACACGACTTACAACTACTACAGTGAAGGATACATGACTTGCAACTAGTACAGTGAAGGATACATGACTTACAACTACTACAGTGAAGTAGACATGACTTGCAACTACTACAGTGAAGGATACATGACTTGCAACTAGTACAGTGAAGGATACATGACTTACAACTACTACAGTGAAGGAGACATGACTTGCAACTACTACAGTGAAGGATTAACGACATACAACTACTACAGTGAAGGTTACACGACTTACAACTACTACAGTGAATGATACACAACTTACAACTATTAAGTGCAGGATATACGACTTACAACTACTACAGTGAAGGATTCACGACTTACAACTACTGCAGTGAAGGATACACGACTTACAACTACTACAGTGAAGGATACACAACTTACAACTACTACAGTGAAGGATACATGACTTACAACTATTAAGTGAAGAATACACGACTTACAACTATTAAGTGAAGGATACACGACTTACAACTACTACAGTGAAGGATACATGACTTACAACTATTAAGTGAAGGTTACACGATTTACAATTATTAAGTGCAGGATACATGACTTACAACTACTACAGTGAAGAATACACGACTTACAACTACTACAGTGGAGGATACACGACTTACAACTAATAGAGTGAAGGATACACGACTTACAACTACTACAGTGAAGGATACACGACTTACAACTACTACAATGAAGTATGCACGACTTACAAATACTACAGTGAAGGATACACAACTTACAACTACTACAGGGAAGGATACACGACTTACAACTATTACAGTGAAGGACACACGACTTACAACTACTACAGTGAAGGATACACGACTTACATCTACTACAGTGAAGGATACATGACTTACAACTACTAAAGTGAAGGATACACGACTTACAATTACAACTACTACAGTGAAGGATACACGACTTACAACTACTACAGTGAAGGATACACGACTTACTACTATTAAGTGAAGGATACACGACTTACAACTATTAAGTGAAGGATACACGACTTACAATTACTACAGTGAAGGATACATGACTTACAACTATTAAGTGAAGGTTACACGACTTACAACTATTAAGTGCAGGATACATGACTTACAACTACTAAGGGAAGGATACACGACTTACAACTACTACAGTGAAGGATACATGACTTACAACTATTAAGTGAAGGATACACGACTTACAACTATTAAGTGAAGGATACACGACTTACAACTACTACAGTGAAGGATACATGACTTACAACTATTAAGTGAAGGTTACACGATTTACAACTATTAAGTGCAGGATACATGACTTACAACTACTACAGTGAAGAATACACGACTTACAACTACTACAGTGTAGGATACACGACTTACAACTAATAGAGTGAAGGATACACGACTTACAACTACTACAGTGAATGATACACGACTTACAACTACTACAATGAAGTATGCACGACTTACAAATACTACAGTGAAGGATACACGACTTACAAATACTACAGTGAAGGATACACGACTTACAACTACAATAGTGAAGGATACACAACTTACAACTACTACAGTGACGGATACGCGACTTACAACTACTACAGTGAAGGATACATGACATACAACTACTACAGTGAAGGATACACGACTTACAACTACTACAGTGAAGGATACATGACTTACAACTACTACAGTGAAGTATGCACGACTTACAAATACTACAGTGAAGGATACACGACTTACAAATACTACAGTGAAGGATACACGACTTACAACTACAATAGAGAAGGATACACAACTTACAACTACTACAGAGAAGGATACACGACTTACAACGTGAAGGATACACGACTTACAACTACTACAGTGGAGGATACACGACATACAACTAATACAGTGAAGGATACACGACTTACAACTACTACAGTGAAGGATACACGACTTACAACTACTACAATGAAGTATGCACGACTTACAAATACTACAGTGAAGGATACACGACTTACAAATACTACAGTGAAGGATACACGACTTACAACTACAATAGTGAAGGATACACAACTTACATCTACTACAGTGAAGGATACGCGACTTACAACTACTACATTGAAGGATACATGACATACAACTACTACAGTGAAGGATACACGACTTACAAATACTACAGTGAAGGATACACGACTTACAGATACCACAGTGAAGGATACACGACTTACAACTACAATAGTGAAGGATACACAACTTACAACTACTACCGAGAACGATACACGACTTACAACTACTACAGTGAAGGATACACGACTTACAACTACTACAGTGAAGCATACACGACTTACAACAACAATAGTGGAGGATACACAACTTACAACTACTACAGTGAAGGATACACGACTTACAACTACTACAGTGAAGGATACACAACTTACAACTACTACAGTGAAGGATACACGACTTACAACTACTACAGTGAAGGGTACACAACTTACAACTACTACAGTGAAGGATACACGACTTACAACTACTACAGTGAAGGATACATGACTTGCAACTAGTACAGTGAAGGATACATGACTTACAACTACTACAGTGAAGGAGACATGACTTGCAACTACTACAGTGAAGGATACATGACTTGCTACTAGTACAGTGAAGGATACATGACTTACAACTACTACAGTGAAGGAGACATGACTTGCAACTACTACAGTGAAGGATTAACGACTTACAACTACTACAGTGAAGGATTCACGACTTACAACTACTACAGTGAAGGATACACGACTTACAACTACTACAGTGAAGGATACACAACTTACAACTACTACAGTGAAGGATACACGACTTACAACTACTACAGTGAAGGATACACGACTTACAACTACTACAGTGAAGGATACATGACTTACAACTACTACAGTGAAGGATACATGACTTGCAACTACTACAGTGAAGGATACACGACTTACAACTACTACAGTGAAGGATTCATGACTTACAACTACTACAGTGAAGGTTACACGACTTACAACTACTACAGTGAATGATACACAACTTACAACTATTAAGTGCAGGATACACGACTTACAACTACTACAGTGAAGGATTCACGACTTACAACTACTACAGTGAAGGTTACACGACTTACAACTACTACAGTGAATGATACACAACTTACAACTATTAAGTGCAGGATACACGACTTACAACTACTACAGTGAAGGATTCACGACTTACAACTACTACAGTGAAGGATATACGACTTACAACTACTACAGTGAAGGATACACAACTTACAACTCTTAAGTGCAAGATACACGACTTACAACTACTACAGTGAAGAATACACAACTTACAACTACTACAGGGAAGGATACACGACTTACAACTACTACAGTAAAGGATACATGACTTGCAACTAGTACAGTGAAGGATACATGACTTACAACTACTACAGTGAAGGAGACATGACTTGCAACTACTACAGTGAAGGATACACGACTTACAACTATTACAGTGAAGGATTCACGACTTACAACTACTACAGTGAAGGTTACACGATTCAACTACTACAGTGAATGATACACAACTTACAACTATTAAGTGCAGGATACACGACTTACAACTACTACTGTGAAGGATTCACGACTTACAACTACTACAGTGAATGATACACGACTTACAACTACTACAATGAAGTATGCACGACTTACAAATACTACAGTGAAGGATACACGACTTACAAATACTACAGTGAAGGATACACGACTTACAACTACAATAGTGAAGGATACACAACTTACAACTACTACAGTGACGGATACGCGACTTACAACTACTACAGTGAAGGATACATGACATACAACTACTACAGTGAAGGATACACGACTTACAACTACTACAGTGAAGGATACATGACTTACAACTACTACAGTGAAGTATGCACGACTTACAAATACTACAGTGAAGGATACACGACTTACAAATACTACAGTGAAGGATACACGACTTACAACTACAATAGAGAAGGATACACAACTTACAACTACTACAGAGAAGGATACACGACTTACAACTACTACAGGGAAGGATACACGACTTACAACTATTACAGTGAAGGACACACGACTTACAACTACTACAATGAAGTATGCACGACTTACAAATACTACAGTGAAGGATACACAACTTACAACTACTACAGGGAAGGATACACGACTTACAACTATTACAGTGAAGGACACACGACTTACAACTACTACAGTGAAGGATACACGACTTACATCTACTACAGTGAAGGATACATGACTTACAACTACTAAAGTGAAGGATACACGACTTACAATTACAACTACTACAGTGAAGGATACACGACTTACAACTACTACAGTGAAGGATACACGACTTACTACTATTAAGTGAAGGATACACGACTTACAACTATTAAGTGAAGGATACACGACTTACAATTACTACAGTGAAGGATACATGACTTACAACTATTAAAGGAAGGTTACACGACTTACAACTATTAAGTGCAGGATACATGACTTACAACTACTAAGGAAGGATACACGACTTACAACTACTACAGTGAAGGATACATGACTTACAACTATTAAGTGAAGTTCCTATTTACAACTATTAATTGCATGATCATGACTTACACTACTACAGTGAATAATACACGACTTCAACATTACGTGGGGATACACGACTTACTACTAATAGAGTGAAGGATACACGACTTACAACTCACAGTGAAGATACACGACTTACAACTACTACAATGAAGTATGCACGACTTACAAATACTACAGTGAAGGATACACAACTTACAACTACTACAGGGAAGGATACACGACTTACAACTATTACAGTGAAGGACACACGACTTACAACTACTACAGTGAAGGATACACGACTTACATCTACTACAGTGAAGGATACATGACTTACAACTACTAAAGTGAAGGATACACGACTTACAATTACAACTACTACAGTGAAGGATACACGACTTACAACTACTACAGTGAAGGATACACGACTTACTACTATTAAGTGAAGGATACACGACTTACAACTATTAAGTGAAGGATACACGACATACAATTACTACAGTGAAGGATACATGACTTACAACTATTAAGTGAAGGTTACACGACTTACAACTATTAAGTGCAGGATACATGACTTACAACTACTAAGGGAAGGATACACGACTTACAACTACTACAGTGAAGGATACATGACTTACAACTATTAAGTGAAGGTTACACGACTTGCAACTATTAAATGCAGGATACATGACTTACAAATACTACAGTGAAGAATACACGACTTACAACTACTACAGTGGAGGATACACGACTTACAACTACTACAGTGAAGGAAACACGACTTAAAACTACTACATGCAGGAAGGTTACACGAACTTACAACTACTACAGTGTAGGATACACGACTTACAACTACTATAGTGAAGGATACACGACTTACAACTACTACAGTGAAGGTAAACGCAACTACAACTACTACAGTGAAGGATGCATGACTTTAACTAGTACAGTGAAGGATACATGACTTACAACTACTACAGTGAAGTAGACATGACTTGCAACTACTACAGTGAAGGATACATGACTTGCAACTAGTACATTGAAGGATACATGACTTACAACTACTACAGTGAAGGAGACATGACTTGCAACTCTCATGAAGGATTACGACTTACAACTACTACAGTGAAGGTTACACGACTTACAACTACTACAGTGAATGATACACAACTTACAACTATTAAGTGCAGGATATACGACTTACAACTACTACAGTGAAGGATTCACGACTTACAACTACTGCAGTGAAGGATACACGACTTACAACTACTACAGTGAAGGATACACAACTTACAACTACTACAGTGAAGGATACATGACTTACAACTATTAAGTGAAGAATACACGACTTACAACTATTAAGTGAAGGATACACGACTTACAACTACTACAGTGAAGGATACATGACTTACAACTATTAAGTGAAGGTTACACGATTTACAATTATTAAGTGCAGGATACATGACTTACAACTACTACAGTGAAGAATACACGACTTACAACTACTACAGTGGAGGATACACGACTTACAACTAATAGAGTGAAGGATACACGACTTACAACTACTACAGTGAAGGATACACGACTTACAACTACTACAATGAAGTATGCACGACTTACAAATACTACAGTGAAGGATACACAACTTACAACTACTACAGGGAAGGATACACGACTTACAACTATTACAGTGAAGGACACACGACTTACAACTACTACAGTGAAGGATACACGACTTACATCTACTACAGTGAAGGATACATGACTTACAACTACTAAAGTGAAGGATACACGACTTACAATTACAACTACTACAGTGAAGGATACACGACTTACAACTACTACAGTGAAGGATACACGACTTACTACTATTAAGTGAAGGATACACGACTTACAACTATTAAGTGAAGGATACACGACTTACAATAACTACAGTGAAGGATACATGACTTACAACTATTAAGTGAAGGTTACACGACTTACAACTATTAAGTGCAGGATACATGACTTACAACTACTAAGTGAAGGATACACGACTTACAACTACTACAGTGAAGGATACATGACTTACAACTATTAAGTGAAGGATACACGACTTACAACTATTAAGTGAAGGATACACGACTTACAACTACTACAGTGAAGGATACATGACTTACAACTATTAGTGAAGGTTACACGACTTACAACTATTAAGTGCAGGATACACGACTTACAACTACTACAGTGAAGGATACACAACTTACAACTACTACAGTGAAGGATACACGACTTACAACTACTACAGTGAAGGATACACGACTTACAACTACTACAGTGAAGGATACATGACTTACAACTACTACAGTGAAGGATACACGACTTACAACTACTACAGTGAAGGATACATGACTTGCTACTAGTACAGTGAAGGATACATGACTTACAACTACTACAGTGAAGGATACACGACTTACAACTACTACAGTGAAGGATACACGACTTACAACTACTACAGTGAAGGATACACGACTTACAACTACTACAGTGAAGGATACACAACTTACAACTATTAAGTGCAGGATACACGACTTACAACTACTACAGTGAAGGATTCACGACTTACAACTACTACAGTGAAGGATACACGACTTACAACTACTACAGTGAAGGATACACAACTTACAACTACTACAGTGAAGGATACACGACTTACAACTACTACAGTGAAGGATACATGACTTGCAACTACTACAGTGAAGGATACATGACTTACAACTACTACAGTGAAGGATACATGACTTGCAACTACTACAGTGAAGGATACACGACTTACAACTACTACAGTGAAGGATTCACGACTTACAACTACTACAGTGAAGGATACACGACTTACAACTACTACAGTGAATGATACACAACTTACAACTATTAAGTGCAGGATACACGACTTACAACTACTACTTTTGTGGTGACTTACAACTACTACAGTGAAGGATACACAACTTACAACTATTAAGTGCAGGATACACGACTTACAACTACTACAGTGAAGGATACACGACTTACAACTACTACAGTGAAGGATACACGACTTACAACTACTACAGTGAAGGATACACGACTTACAACTACTACAGTGAAGGATACACGACTTACAACTACTACAGTGAAGGATACACGACTTACAACTATAAGTGAAGGATACACGACTTACAACTACTACAGTGAAGGATACACGACTTACAACTACTACAGTGAAGGATACACAACTTACAACTATTAAGTGCAGGATACACGACTTACAACTACTACAGTGAAGGATTTACGACTTACAACTACTACAGTGAAGGATACACAACTTACAACAATTAAGTGCAGGATACACGACTTACAACTACTAAAGTGAAGGATACACGACTTACAACTACTACAGTGAAGGATACACAACTTACAACTATTAAGTGCAGGATACACGACTTACAACTACTACAGTGAAGGATTTACGACTTACAACTACTACAGTGAAGGATACACAACTTACAACTATTAAGTGCAGGATACACTACTTACAACTACTACAGTGAAGAATACACAACTTACAACTACTACAGTGAAGGAGACATGACTTGCAACTACTACAGTGAAGGATACACGACTTACAACTACTACAGTGAAGGATTCACGACTTACAACTACTACAGTGAAGGATACACGACTTACAACTACTAAGTGAAGGATACACGACTTACAACTACTACAGTGAAGGATACACGACTTACAACTACTACAGTGAAGGATATTTTGTGGGATCACGACTTACAACTACTACAGTGAAGGATATACGACTTACAACTACTACAGTGAAGGATACACAACTTACAACTCTTAAGTGCAAGATACACGACTTACAACTACTAAAGTGAAGGATACACGACTTACAACTACTACAGTGAAGGATACACAACTTACAACTATTAAGTGCAGGATACACGACTTACAACTACTACAGTGAAGGATTTACGACTTACAACTACTACAGTGAAGGATACACAACTTACAACTATTAAGTGCAGGATACACTACTTACAACTACTACAGTGAAGAATACACAACTTACAACTACTACAGGGAAGGATACACGACTTACAACTACTACAGTGAAGGATACATGACTTACAACTACTACAGTGAATGATACACAACTTACAACTATTAAGTGCAGAATACACGACTTACAACTACTACAGTGAAGGATTCACGACTTGCAACTACTACAGTGAAGGATACACGACTTACAACTACTACAGTGAAGGATACACAACTTACAACTACTACAGTGAAGGATACACGACTTACAACTACTACAGTGAAGGATACATGACTTGCAACTAGTACAGTGAAGGATACATGACTTACAACTACTACAGTGAAGGAGACATGACTTGCAACTACTACAGTGAAGGATACACGACTTAAAACTACTACAGTGAAGGATTCACGACTTACAACTACTACAGTGAAGGTTACACGACTTACAACTACTACAGTGAATGATACACAACTTACAACTATTAAGTGCAGGATACACGACTTACAACTACTACAGTGAAGGATTCACGACTTACAACTACTAAAGTGAAGGATATACGACTTACAACTACTACAGTGAAGGATACACAACTTACAACAATTAAGTGCAGGATACACGACTTACAACTAATAAAGTGAAGGATACACGACTTACAACTACTACAGTGAAGGATACACAACTTACAACTATTATGTGCAGGATACACGACTTACAACTACTAGAGTGAAGGATTTACGACTTACAACTACTACAGTGAAGGATACACAACTTACAACTATTAAGTGCAGGATACACTACTTACAACTACTACAGTGAAGAATACACAACTTACAACTACTACAGGGAAGGATACACGACTTACAACTACTACAGTGAAGGATACATGACTTACAACTACTACAGTGAAGTAGGCACGACTTACAAATACTACAGTGAAGGATACACGACTTACAAATACTACAGTGAAGGATACACGACTTACAAATACTACAGTGAAGGATACATGACATACAACTACTACAGTGAAGGATACACGACTTACAACCACTACAGTGAAGGATACATGACTTACAACTACTACAGTGAAGGATACATGACTTACAACTACTACAGTGAAGGATACATGACTTACAACTACTACAGTGAAGTATGCACGACTTACAAATACTACAGTGAAGGATACACGACTTACAACTACAATATTGAAGGATACACAACTTACAACTACTACAGTGAAGGATACACGACTTACAACTACTACTGTGAAGGATACACGACTTACAACTACAATAGTGAAGGATACACAACTTACAACTACTACAGTGAAGGATACACGACTTAGAACTACTACAGTGAAGGATACACAACTTACAACTACTACAGTGAAGGATACACGACTTACAACTACTACAGTGAAGGATACATGACTTGTAACTAGTACAGTGAAGGATACATGACGTATAAGTACTACAGTGAAGTAGACATGACTTGCAACTACTACAGTGAAGGATACACGACTTACAACTACTACAGTGAAGGATTAACGACTTTCAACTACTACAGTGAAGGTTACACGACTTACAACTACTACAGTGAATGATACACAACTTACAACTATTAAGTGCAGGATACACGACTTACAACTACTACAGTGAAGGATTCACGACTTACAACTACTACAGTGAAGGATACACGACTTACAACTACTACAGTGAAGGATACACAACTTACAACAACTACAGTGAAGGATACACGACTTACACCTACTACAGTGAAGGATACATGACTTGCAACTAGTACAGTGAAGGATACATGACTTACAACTACTACAGTGAAGGATACATGACTTACAACTACTACAGTGAAGTATGCACGACTTACAAATACTACAGTGAAGGATACACGACTTACAAATACTACAGTGAAGGATACACGACTTACAAATACTACAGTGAAGGATACATGACATTCAACTACTACAGTGAAGGATACACGACTTACAACCACTACAGTGAAGGATACATGACTTACAACTACTACAGTGAAGGATACATGACTTACAACTACTACAGTGAAGGAGACATGACTTGCAACTACTACAGTGAAGGATACACGACTTACAACTACTACCGTGAAGGATTCACGACTTACAACTACTACATTGAAGGTTACACGACTTACAACTACTACAGTGAATGATACACAACTTACAACTATTAAGTGCAGGATACACGACTTACAACTACTACAGTGAAGGATTCACGACTTACATCTACTACAGTGAATGATACATGACTTACAACTACTACAGTGAAGGATACACGACTTACAACTACTACAGTGTAGGATACACGACTTACAACTACTACAGTGAAGGATTTACGACTTACAACTACTACAGTGAAGGATACACAACTTACAACTATTAAGTGCAGGATACACTACTTACAACTACTACAGTGAAGAATACACAACTTACAACTACCACAGGGAAGGATACACGACTTACAACTACTACAGTGAAGGACACACGACTTACAACTACTACAGTGAAGGATACACGACTTACATCTACTACAGTGAATGATACATGACTTACAACTACTACAGTGAAGGATACACGACTTACAACTACTACAGTGTAGGATACACGACTTACAACTATTAAGTGAAGGATACACGACTTACAACTATTAAGTGAAGGATACACGACTTACAACTACTACAGTGAAGGATACATGACTTACAACTATTAAGTGAAGGTTACACGACTTACAACTATTAAGTGCAGGATACATGACTTACAACTAATTCAGTGAAGGAGACACGACTTACAACTACTACAGTGAATGGTACAGGACTTACAACTACTACAGTGAAGGATACATGACTTACAACTACTACAGTGGAGGATACATGACTTACAACTATTAAGTGAAGGATACACGACTTACTTCTATTAATTGCAGGATACACGACTTACAACTACTACAGTGAATGATACATGACTTACAACAACTACAGTGAAGGATACACGACTTACAACTATTACAGTGAATGATACACAACTTACAACTATTAAGTGGAGGATACACGACTTACAACTACTACAGTGAAGGATTCACGACTTACAACTACTACAGTGAAGGATACACGACCTACAACTACTACAGTGAAGGATACACAACTTACAACTACTACAGTGAAGGATACACGACTTACAACTACTACAGTGAATGATAAATGACTTGCAACTAGTACAGTGAAGGATACATGACTTACAACTACTACAGTGAAGGAGACATGACTTGCAACTACTACAGTGAAGGATACACGACTTACAACTACTACAATGAATGATTCACGACTTACAACTACTACAGTGAATGATACACAACTTACAATTATTAAGTGCAGGATACACGACTTACAACTACTACAGTGAAGGATTCACGTCTTACAACTACTACAGTGAAGTATATACGACTTACAACTACTACAGTGAAGGATACACAACTTACAACTATTAAGTGCAGGATACACGACTTACAACTACTACAGTGAAGGATACACGACTTACAACTACTACAGTGAAGGATACACAACTTACAACTATTAAATGCAGGATACACGAATTACAACTACTACAGTGAAGGATTTACGACTTACAACTAGTACAGTGAAGGATACACAACTTACAACTATTAAGTGCAGCATACACGACTTACAACTACTACAGTGAAGAATACACAACTTACAACTACTACAGGGAAGGATACACGACTTACAACTACTACAGTGAAGGACACACGACTTACAACTACTACAGTGAAGGATACACGACTTACATCTACTACAGTGAAGGACACATGACTTACAACTACTACAGTGAAGGATACACGACTTACAACTACTACAGTGAAGGATACACGACTTACAACTACTACAGTGAAGGATACACGACTTACAACTATTAAGTGAAGGATACACGACTTACAACTACTAAGTGAAGGATGTTTTGTGTACACGACTTACAACTACTACAGTGAAGGATACACGACTTACAACTACTACAGTGAAGGATACACAACTTACAACTATTAAGTGCAGGATACACGACTTACAACTACTACAGTGAAGGATACACGACTTACAACTACTACAGTGAAGGATACACAACTTACAACTATTAAGTGAAGGATACACGACTTACAACTACTACAGTGAAGGATACACGACTTACAACTACTACAGTGAAGGATACATGACTTACAACTACTACAGTGAAGGATACACGACTTACAACTACTACAGTGAAGGATACACAACTTACAACTATTAAGTGCAGGATACACGACTTACAACTACTAAAGTGAAGTATACACGACTTACAACTACTACAGTGAAGGATACACAACTTACAACTATTAAGTGCAGGATACACGACTTACAACTACTACAGTGAAGGATATACGACTTACAACTACTACAGTGAAGGATACACAACTTACAACTATTAAGTGCAGGATACACTACTTACAACTACTACAGTGAAGATACACACTTACAACTACTACAGTGAAGGATACACGACTTACAACTACTACAGTGAAGGATACACGACTTACAACTACTACAGTGAAGGATACACAACTTACAACTACTAAGTGAAGGATACACGACTTACAACTACTACAGTGAAGGATACACAACTTACAACTACTACAGTGAAGGATACACGACTTACAACTACTACAGTGAAGGATACACAACTTACAACTACTACAGTGAAGGATACACGACTTACAACTACTACAGTGAAGGATACATGACTTGCAACTAGTACAGTGAAGGATACATGACTTACAACTACTACAGTGAAGGAGACATGACTTGCAACTACTACAGTGAAGGATACACGACTTACAACTACTACAGTGAAGGATTCACGACTTACAACTACTACAGTGAAGGTTACACGACTTACAACTACTACAGTGAATGATACACAACTTACAACTATTAAGTGCAGGATACACGACTTACAACTACTACAGTGAAGGATTCACGACTTACAACTACTACAGTGAAGGATACGACTTACAACTACTACAGTGAAGGATACACAACTTACAACTATTAAGTGCAGGATACACGACTTACAACTACTAAGTGAAGGATACACGACTTACAACTACTACAGTGAAGGATACACAACTTACAACTATTAGTGCAGGATACACGACTTACAACTACTACAGTGAAGGATACGACTTACAACTACTACAGTGAAGGATACACGACTTACAACTATTAAGTGCAGGATACACGACTTACAACTACTACAGTGAAGAATACACAACTTACAACTACTACAGGGAAGGATACACGACTTACAACTACTACAGTGAAGGATACACGACTTACAACTACTACAGTGAAGGCACGACTTACAATACTACAGTGAAGGATACACGACTTACAACTACTACAGTGAAGGATACACGACTTACAACTACTACAGTGAAGGATACACGACTTACAACTACTACAGTGAAGGATACACGACTTACAACTACTACAGTGAAGGATACATGACTTACAACTACTACAGTGAAGGATACATGACTTACAACTACTACAGTGAAGGATACATGACTTACAACTACTACAGTGAAGGATACACGACTTACAACTACTACAGTGAAGGATACACGACTTACAACTACTACAGTGAAGGATACACGACTTACAACTACTACAGTGAAGGATACACGACTTACAACTACTACAGTGAAGGATACACGACTTACAACTACTATAGTGAAGGATACACAACTTACAACTACTACAGTGAAGGATACACGACTTACAACTACTACAGTGAAGGATACACAACTTACAACTACTACAGTGAAGGATACACGACTTACAACTACTACAGTGAAGGATACATGACTTGTAACTAGTACAGTGAAGGATACATGACGTATAACTACTACAGTGAAGTAGACATGACTTGCAACTACTACAGTGAAGGATACACGACTTACAACTACTACAGTGAAGGATTAACGACTTTCAACTACTACAGTGAAGGTTACACGACTTACAACTACTACAGTGAATGATACACAACTTACAACTATTAAGTGCAGGATACACGACTTACAACTACTACAGTGAAGGATTCACGACTTACAACTACTACAGTGAAGGATACACGACTTACAACTACTACAGTGAAGGATACACAACTTACAACAACTACAGTGAAGGATACACGACTTACACCTACTACAGTGAAGGATACATGACTTGCAACTAGTACAGTGAAGGATACATGACTTACAACTACTACAGTGAAGGATACATGACTTACAACTACTACAGTGAAGTATGCACGACTTACAAATACTACAGTGAAGGATACACGACTTACAAATACTACAGTGAAGGATACACGACTTACAAATACTACAGTGAAGGATACATGACATTCAACTACTACAGTGAAGGATACACGACTTACAACCACTACAGTGAAGGATACATGACTTACAACTACTACAGTGAAGGATACATGACTTACAACTACTACAGTGAAGGAGACATGACTTGCAACTACTACAGTGAAGGATACACGACTTACAACTACTACCGTGAAGGATTCACGACTTACAACTACTACATTGAAGGTTACACGACTTACAACTACTACAGTGAATGATACACAACTTACAACTATTAAGTGCAGGATACACGACTTACAACTACTACAGTGAAGGATTCACGACTTACATCTACTACAGTGAATGATACATGACTTACAACTACTACAGTGAAGGATACACGACTTACAACTACTACAGTGTAGGATACACGACTTACAACTACTACAGTGAAGGATTTACGACTTACAACTACTACAGTGAAGGATACACAACTTACAACTATTAAGTGCAGGATACACTACTTACAACTACTACAGTGAAGAATACACAACTTACAACTACCACAGGGAAGGATACACGACTTACAACTACTACAGTGAAGGACACACGACTTACAACTACTACAGTGAAGGATACACGACTTACATCTACTACAGTGAATGATACATGACTTACAACTACTACAGTGAAGGATACACGACTTACAACTACTACAGTGTAGGATACACGACTTACAACTATTAAGTGAAGGATACACGACTTACAACTATTAAGTGAAGGATACACGACTTACAACTACTACAGTGAAGGATACATGACTTACAACTATTAAGTGAAGGTTACACGACTTACAACTATTAAGTGCAGGATACATGACTTACAACTAATTCAGTGAAGGAGACACGACTTACAACTACTACAGTGAATGGTACAGGACTTACAACTACTACAGTGAAGGATACATGACTTACAACTACTACAGTGGAGGATACATGACTTACAACTATTAAGTGAAGGATACACGACTTACAACTACTACAGTGAAGGATACACGACTTACAACTACTAAAGTGAAGGATACACGACTTACAACTACTACAGTGAAGGATACACAACTTACAACATTAAGTGCAGGATACACGACTTACAACTAATAAAGTGAAGGATACACGACTTACAACTACTACAGTGAAGGATACACAACTTACAACTATTAAGTGGAGGATACACGACTTACAACTACTACAGTGAAGGATTCACGACTTACAACTACTACAGTGAAGGATACACGACTTACAACTACTACAGTGAAGGATACACAACTTACAACTACTACAGTGAAGGATACACGACTTACAACTACTACAGTGAAGGATACACGACTTGCAACTAGTACAGTGAAGGATACATGACTTACAACTACTACAGTGAAGGAGACATGACTTGCAACTACTACAGTGAAGGATACACGACTTACAACTACTACAATGAATGATTCACGACTTACAACTACTACAGTGAATGATACACAACTTACAATTATTAAGTGCAGGATACACGACTTACAACTACTACAGTGAAGGATTCACGTCTTACAACTACTACAGTGAAGTATATACGACTTACAACTACTACAGTGAAGGATACACAACTTACAACTATTAAGTGCAGGATACACGACTTACAACTACTACAGTGAAGGATACACGACTTACAACTACTACAGTGAAGGATACACAACTTACAACTATTAAATGCAGGATACACGAATTACAACTACTACAGTGAAGGATTTACGACTTACAACTAGTACAGTGAAGGATACACAACTTACAACTATTAAGTGCAGCATACACGACTTACAACTACTACAGTGAAGAATACACAACTTACAACTACTACAGGGAAGGATACACGACTTACAACTACTACAGTGAAGGACACACGACTTACAACTACTACAGTGAAGGATACACGACTTACATCTACTACAGTGAAGGACACATGACTTACAACTACTACAGTGAAGGATACACGACTTACAACTACTACAGTGAAGGATACACGACTTACAACTACTACAGTGAAGGATACACAACTTACAACTATTAAGTGCAGGATACACGACTTACAACTACTACAGTGAAGGATATACGACTTTCAACTACTACAGTGAAGGATACACAACTTACAACTATTAAGTGCAGGATACACGACTTACAACTACTAAAGTGAAGGATACACGACTTACAACTACTACAGTGAAGGATACACAACTTACAACTATTAAGTGCAGGATACACGACTTACAACTACTACAGTGAAGGATTTACGACTTACAACTACTACAGTGAAGGATACACAACTTACAACTATTAAGTGCAGGATACACTACTTACAACTACTACAGTGAAGAATACACAACTTACAACTACTACAGTGAAGGAGACATGACTTGCAACTACTACAGTGAAGGATATACGACTTACAACTACTACAGTGAAGGATACACAACTTACAACTCTTAAGTGCAAGATACACGACTTACAACTACTAAAGTGAAGTATACACGACTTACAACTACTACAGTGAAGGATACACAACTTACAACTATTAAGTGCAGGATACACGACTTACAACTACTACAGTGAAGGATTTACGACTTACAACTACTACAGTGAAGGATACACAACTTACAACTATTAAGTGCAGGATACACTACTTACAACTACTACAGTGAAGAATACACAACTTACAACTACTACAGGGAAGGATACACGACTTACAACTACTACAGTGAAGGATACATGACTTACAACTACTACAGTGAATGATACACAACTTACAACTATTAAGTGCAGAATACACGACTTACAACTACTACAGTGAAGGATTCACGACTTACAACTACTACAGTGAAGGATACACGACTTACAACTACTACAGTGAAGGATACACAACTTACAACTACTACAGTGAAGGATACACGACTTACAACTACTACAGTGAAGGATACATGACTTGCAACTAGTACAGTGAAGGATACATGACTTACAACTACTACAGTGAAGGAGACATGACTTGCAACTACTACAGTGAAGGATACACGACTTAAAACTACTACAGTGAAGGATTCACGACTTACAACTACTACAGTGAAGGTTACACGACTTACAACTACTACAGTGAATGATACACAACTTACAACTATTAAGTGCAGGATACACGACTTACAACTACTACAGTGAAGGATTCACGACTTACAACTACTAAAGTGAAGGATATACGACTTACAACTACTACAGTGAAGGATACACAACTTACAACAATTAAGTGCAGGATACACGACTTACAACTAATAAAGTGAAGGATACACGACTTACAACTACTACAGTGAAGGATACACAACTTACAACTATTATGTGCAGGATACACGACTTACAACTACTAGAGTGAAGGATTTACGACTTACAACTACTACAGTGAAGGATACACAACTTACAACTATTAAGTGCAGGATACACTACTTACAACTACTACAGTGAAGAATACACAACTTACAACTACTACAGGGAAGGATACACGACTTACAACTACTACAGTGAAGGATACATGACTTACAACTACTACAGTGAAGTAGGCACGACTTACAAATACTACAGTGAAGGATACACGACTTACAAATACTACAGTGAAGGATACACGACTTACAAATACTACAGTGAAGGATACATGACATACAACTACTACAGTGAAGGATACACGACTTACAACCACTACAGTGAAGGATACATGACTTACAACTACTACAGTGAAGGATACATGACTTACAACTACTACAGTGAAGGATACATGACTTACAACTACTATAGTGAAGTATGCACGACTTACAAATACTACAGTGAAGGATACACGACTTACAACTACTATATTGAAGGATACACAACTTACAACTACTACAGTGAAGGATACACGACTTACAACTACTACTGTGAAGGATACACGACTTACAACTACAATAGTGAAGGATACACAACTTACAACTACTACAGTGAAGGATACACGACTTAGAACTACTACAGTGAAGGATACACAACTTACAACTACTACAGTGAAGGATACACGACTTACAACTACTACAGTGAAGGATACATGACTTGTAACTAGTACAGTGAAGGATACATGACGTATAAGTACTACAGTGAAGTAGACATGACTTGCAACTACTACAGTGAAGGATACACGACTTACAACTACTACAGTGAAGGATTAACGACTTTCAACTACTACAGTGAAGGTTACACGACTTACAACTACTACAGTGAATGATACACAACTTACAACTATTAAGTGCAGGATACACGACTTACAACTACTACAGTGAAGGATTCACGACTTACAACTACTACAGTGAAGGATACACGACTTACAACAACTACAGTGAAGGATACACGACTTACACCTACTACAGTGAAGGATACATGACTTGCAACTAGTACAGTGAAGGATACATGACTTACAACTACTACAGTGAAGGATACATGACTTACAACTACTACAGTGAAGTATGCACGACTTACAAATACTACAGTGAAGGATACACGACTTACAAATACTACAGTGAAGGATACACGACTTACAAATACTACAGTGAAGGATACATGACATTCAACTACTACAGTGAAGGATACACGACTTACAACCACTACAGTGAAGGATACATGACTTACAACTACTACAGTGAAGGATACATGACTTACAACTACTACAGTGAAGGAGACATGACTTGCAACTACTACAGTGAAGGATACACGACTTACAACTACTACCGTGAAGGATTCACGACTTACAACTACTACATTGAAGGTTACACGACTTACAACTACTACAGTGAATGATACACAACTTACAACTATTAAGTGCAGGATACACGACTTACAACTACTACAGTGAAGGATTCACGACTTACAACTACTACAGGGAAGGATACACGACTTACAACTACTACAGTGAAGGACACACGACTTACAACTACTACAGTGAAGGATACACAACTTACAACTATTAAGTGCAGGATACACTACTTACAACTACTACAGTGAAGAATACAGAACTTACAACTACCACAGGGAAGGATACACGACTTACAACTACTACAGTGAAGGACACACGACTTACAACTACTACAGTGAAGGATACACGACTTACATCTACTACAGTGAATGATACATGACTTACAACTACTACAGTGAAGGATACACGACTTACAACTACTACAGTGTAGGATACACGACTTACAACTATTAAGTGAAGGATACACGACTTACAACTATTAAGTGAAGGATACACGACTTACAACTACTACAGTGAAGGATACATGACTTACAACTATTAAGTGAAGGTTACACGACTTACAACTATTAAGTGCAGGATACATGACTTACAACTAATTCAGTGAAGGAGACACGACTTACAACTACTACAGTGAATGGTACAGGACTTACAACTACTACAGTGAAGGATACATGACTTACAACTACTACAGTGGAGGATACATGACTTACAACTATTAAGTGAAGGATACACGACTTATTTCTATTAATTGCAGGATACACGACTTACAACTACTACAGTGAATGATACATGACTTACAACAACTACAGTGAAGGATACACGACTTACAACTATAACAGTGAATGATACACAACTTACAACTATTAAGTGGAGGATACACGACTTACAACTACTACAGTGAAGGATTCACGACCTACAACTACTACAGTGAAGGATACACAACTTACAACTACTACAGTGAAGGATACACGACTTACAACTACTACAGTGAATGATAAATGACTTGCAACTAGTACAGTGAAGGATACATGACTTGCAACTAGTACAGTGAAGGATACATGACTTACAACTACTACAGTGAAGGAGACATGACTTGCAACTACTACAGTGAAGGATTAACGACATACAACTACTGCAGTGAAGGATACACGACTTACAACTACTACAGTGAAGGATACACAACTTACAACTACTACAGTGAAGGATACATGACTTACAACTATTAAGTGAAGAATACACGACTTACAACTATTAAGTGAAGGATACACGACTTACAACTACTACAGTGAAGGATACATGACTTACAACTATTAATTGAAGGTTACACGATTTACAATTATTAAGTGCAGGATACATGACTTACAACTACTACAGTGAAGAATACACGACTTACAACTACTACAGTGGAGGATACACGACTTACAACTAATAGAGTGAAGGATACACGACTTACAACTACTACAGTGAAGGATACACGACTTACAACTACTACAATGAAGTATGCACGACTTACAAATACTACAGTGAAGGATACACAACTTACAACTACTACAGGGAAGGATACACGACTTACAACTATTACAGTGAAGGACACACGACTTACAACTACTACAGTGAAGGATACACGACTTACATCTACTACAGTGAAGGATACATGACTTACAACTACTAAAGTGAAGGATACACGACTTACAATTACAACTACTACAGTGAAGGATACACGACTTACAACTACTACAGTGAAGGATACACGACTTACTACTATTAAGTGAAGGATACACGACTTACAACTATTAAGTGAAGGATACACGACTTACAATTACTACAGTGAAGGATACATGACTTACAACTATTAAGTGAAGGTTACACGACTTACAACTATTAAGTGCAGGATACATGACTTACAACTACTAAGGGAAGGATACACGACTTACAACTACTACAGTGAAGGATACATGACTTACAACTATTAAGTGAAGGATACACGACTTACAACTATTAAGTGAAGGATACACGACTTACAACTACTACAGTGAAGGATACATGACTTACAACTATTAAGTGAAGGTTACACGATTTACAACTATTAAGTGCAGGATACATGACTTACAACTACTACAGTGAAGAATACACGACTTACAACTACTACAGTGTAGGATACACGACTTACAACTAATAGAGTGAAGGATACACGACTTACAACTACTACAGTGAATGATACACGACTTACAACTACTACAATGAAGTATGCACGACTTACAAATACTACAGTGAAGGATACACGACTTACAAATACTACAGTGAAGGATACACGACTTACAACTACAATAGTGAAGGATACACAACTTACAACTACTACAGTGACGGATACGCGACTTACAACTACTACAGTGAAGGATACATGACATACAACTACTACAGTGAAGGATACACGACTTACAACTACTACAGTGAAGGATACATGACTTACAACTACTACAGTGAAGTATGCACGACTTACAAATACTACAGTGAAGGATACACGACTTACAAATACTACAGTGAAGGATACACGACTTACAACTACAATAGAGAAGGATACACAACTTACAACTACTACAGAGAAGGATACACGACTTACAACGTGAAGGATACACGACTTACAACTACTACAGTGGAGGATACACGACATACAACTAATACAGTGAAGGATACACGACTTACAACTACTACAGTGAAGGATACACGACTTACAACTACTACAATGAAGTATGCACGACTTACAAATACTACAGTGAAGGATACACGACTTACAAATACTACAGTGAAGGATACACGACTTACAACTACAATAGTGAAGGATACACAACTTACATCTACTACAGTGAAGGATACGCGACTTACAACTACTACATTGAAGGATACATGACATACAACTACTACAGTGAAGGATACACGACTTACAAATACTACAGTGAAGGATACACGACTTACAGATACCACAGTGAAGGATACACGACTTACAACTACAATAGTGAAGGATACACAACTTACAACTACTACAGAGAACGATACACGACTTACAACTACTACAGTGAAGGATACACGACTTACAACTACTACAGTGAAGCATACACGACTTACAACAACAATAGTGGAGGATACACAACTTACAACTACTACAGTGAAGGATACACGACTTACAACTACTACAGTGAAGGATACACAACTTACAACTACTACAGTGAAGGATACACGACTTACAACTACTACAGTGAAGGGTACACAACTTACAACTACTACAGTGAAGGATACACGACTTACAACTACTACAGTGAAGGATACATGACTTGCAACTAGTACAGTGAAGGATACATGACTTACAACTACTACAGTGAAGGAGACATGACTTGCAACTACTACAGTGAAGGATACATGACTTGCTACTAGTACAGTGAAGGATACATGACTTACAACTACTACAGTGAAGGAGACATGACTTGCAACTACTACAGTGAAGGATTAACGACTTACAACTACTACAGTGAAGGTTACACGACTTACAACTACTACAGTGAATGATACACAACTTACAACTATTAAGTGCAGGATACACGACTTATAACTACTACAGTGAAGGATTCACGACTTACAACTACTACAGTGAAGTATACACGACTTACAACTACTACAGTGAAGGATACACAACTTACAACTACTACAGTGAAGGATACACGACTTACAACTACTACAGTGAAGGATACATGACTTGCAACTAGTACAGTGAAGGATACATGACTTACAACTACTACAGTGAAGGAGACATGACTTGCAACTACTACAGTAAAGGATACACGACTTACAACTACTACAGTGAAGGATTCACGACTTACAACTACTACAGTGAAGGTTACACGACTTACAACTACTACAGTGAATGATACACAACTTACAACTATTAAGTGCAGGATACACGACTTACAACTACTACAGTGAAGGATTCACGACTTACAACTACTACAGTGAAGGATATACGACTTACAACTACTACAGTTAAGGATACACAACTTACAACTCTTAAGTGCAAGATACACGACTTACAACTACTAAAGTGAAGGATACACGACTTACAACTACTACAGTGAAGGATACACAACTTACAACTATTAAGTGCAGGATACACGACGTACAACTACTACAGTGAAGGATTTACGACTTACAACTACTACAGTGAAGGATACACAACTTACAACTATTAAGTGCAGGATACACTACTTACAACTACTACAGTGAAGAATACACAACTTACAACTACTACAGGGAAGGATACACGACTTACAACTACTACAGTAAAGGATACATGACTTGCAACTAGTACAGTGAAGGATACATGACTTACAACTACTACAGTGAAGGAGACATGACTTGCAACTACTACAGTGAAGGATACACGACTTACAACAATTACAGTGAAGGATTCACGACTTACAACTACTACAGTGAAGGTTACACGACTTACAACTACTACAGTGAATGATACACAACTTACAACTATTAAGTGCAGGATACACGACTTACAACTACTACAGTGAAGGATTCACGACTTACAACTACTACAGTGAAGGATATACGACTTACAACTACTACAGTGAAGTATACACAACTTACAATAATTAAGTGCAGGATACACGACTTACAACTACTAAAGTGAAGGATACACAACTTACAACTATTAAGTGCAGGATACACGACTTACAACTACTACAGTGAAGGATTTACGACTTACAACTACTACAGTGAAGGATACACAACTTACAACAATTAAGTGCAGGATACACGACTTACAACTACTAAAGTGAAGGATACACGACTTACAACTACTACAGTGAAGGATACACAACTTACAACTATTAAGTGCAGGATACACGACTTACAACTACTACAGTGAAGGATTTACGACTTACAACTACTACAGTGAAGGATACACAACTTACAACTATTAAGTGCAGGATACACTACTTACAACTACTACAGTGAAGAATACACAACTTACAACTACTACAGTGAAGGAGACATGACTTGCAACTACTACAGTGAAGGATACACGACTTACAACTACTACAGTGAAGGATTCACGACTTACAACTACTACAGTGAAGGTTACACGACTTACAACTACTACAGTGAATGATACACAACTTACAACTATTAAGTGCAGGATACACGACTTACAACTACTACAGTGAAGGAATCACGACTTACAACTACTACAGTGAAGGATATACGACTTACAACTACTACAGTGAAGGATACACAACTTACAACTCTTAAGTGCAAGATACACGACTTACAACTACTACAGTGAAGGATACACGACTTACAACTACTATAGTGAAGGATACACAACTTACAACTATTAAGTGAAGGATACACGACTTACAACTACTACAGTGAAGGATTCACGACCTACAACTACTACAGTGAAGGATACACGACTTACAACTACTACAGTGAAGGATACATGACTTACAACTACTACAGTGAAGGATACATGACTTGCAACTACTACAGTGAAGGATACATGACTTGCAACTAGTACAGTGAAGGATACATGACTTACAACTACTACAGTGAAGGAGACATGACTTGCAACTACTACAGTGAAGGATTAACGACATACAACTACTACAGTGAAGGTTACACGACTTACAACTACTACAGTGAATGATACACAACTTACAACTATTAAGTGCAGGATATACGACTTACAACTACTACAGTGAAGGATTCACGACTTACAACTACTGCAGTGAAGGATACACGACTTACAACTACTACAGTGAAGGATACACAACTTACAACTACTACAGTGAAGGATACATGACTTACAACTATTAAGTGAAGAATACACGACTTACAACTATTAAGTGAAGGATACACGACTTACAACTACTACAGTGAAGGATACATGACTTACAACTATTAAGTGAAGGTTACACGATTTACAATTATTAAGTGCAGGATACATGACTTACAACTACTACAGTGAAGAATACACGACTTACAACTACTACAGTGGAGGATACACGACTTACAACTAATAGAGTGAAGGATACACGACTTACAACTACTACAGTGAAGGATACACGACTTACAACTACTACAATGAAGTATGCACGACTTACAAATACTACAGTGAAGGATACACAACTTACAACTACTACAGGGAAGGATACACGACTTACAACTATTACAGTGAAGGACACACGACTTACAACTACTACAGTGAAGGATACACGACTTACATCTACTACAGTGAAGGATACATGACTTACAACTACTAAAGTGAAGGATACACGACTTACAATTACAACTACTACAGTGAAGGATACACGACTTACAACTACTACAGTGAAGGATACACGACTTACTACTATTAAGTGAAGGATACACGACTTACAACTATTAAGTGAAGGATACACGACTTACAATTACTACAGTGAAGGATACATGACTTACAACTATTAAGTGAAGGTTACACGACTTACAACTATTAAGTGCAGGATACATGACTTACAACTACTAAGGGAAGGATACACGACTTACAACTACTACAGTGAAGGATACATGACTTACAACTATTAAGTGAAGGATACACGACTTACAACTATTAAGTGAAGGATACACGACTTACAACTACTACAGTGAAGGATACATGACTTACAACTATTAAGTGAAGGTTACACGATTTACAACTATTAAGTGCAGGATACATGACTTACAACTACTACAGTGAAGAATACACGACTTACAACTACTACAGTGTAGGATACACGACTTACAACTAATAGAGTGAAGGATACACGACTTACAACTACTACAGTGAATGATACACGACTTACAACTACTACAATGAAGTATGCACGACTTACAAATACTACAGTGAAGGATACACGACTTACAAATACTACAGTGAAGGATACACGACTTACAACTACAATAGTGAAGGATACACAACTTACAACTACTACAGTGACGGATACGCGACTTACAACTACTACAGTGAAGGATACATGACATACAACTACTACAGTGAAGGATACACGACTTACAACTACTACAGTGAAGGATACATGACTTACAACTACTACAGTGAAGTATGCACGACTTACAAATACTACAGTGAAGGATACACGACTTACAAATACTACAGTGAAGGATACACGACTTACAACTACAATAGAGAAGGATACACAACTTACAACTACTACAGAGAAGGATACACGACTTACAACGTGAAGGATACACGACTTACAACTACTACAGTGGAGGATACACGACATACAACTAATACAGTGAAGGATACACGACTTACAACTACTACAGTGAAGGATACACGACTTACAACTACTACAATGAAGTATGCACGACTTACAAATACTACAGTGAAGGATACACGACTTACAAATACTACAGTGAAGGATACACGACTTACAACTACAATAGTGAAGGATACACAACTTACATCTACTACAGTGAAGGATACGCGACTTACAACTACTACATTGAAGGATACATGACATACAACTACTACAGTGAAGGATACACGACTTACAAATACTACAGTGAAGGATACACGACTTACAGATACTACAATGAAGGATACACGACTTACAACTACAATAGTGAAGGATACACAACTTACAACTACTACAGAGAACGATACACGACTTACAACTACTACAGTGAAGGATACACGACTTACAACTACTACAGTGAAGCATACACGACTTACAACAACAATAGTGGAGGATACACAACTTACAACTACTACAGTGAAGGATACACGACTTACAACTACTACAGTGAAGGATACACAACTTACAACTACTACAGTGAAGGATACACGACTTACAACTACTACAGTGAAGGGTACACAACTTACAACTACTACAGTGAAGGATACACGACTTACAACTACTACAGTGAAGGATACATGACTTGCAACTAGTACAGTGAAGGATACATGACTTACAACTACTACAGTGAAGGAGACATGACTTGCAACTACTACAGTGAAGGATACATGACTTGCTACTAGTACAGTGAAGGATACATGACTTACAACTACTACAGTGAAGGAGACATGACTTGCAACTACTACAGTGAAGGATTAACGACTTACAACTACTACAGTGAAGGTTACACGACTTACAACTACTACAGTGAAGGATACACGACTTACAACTACTACAGTGAAGGATACACGACTTACAACTACTACAGTGAAGGATACACGACTTACAACTACTACAGTGAAGGATACACGACTTACAACTACTACAGTGAAGGATACACAACTTACAACTACTACAGTGAAGGATACACGACTTACAACTACTACAGTGAAGGATACACGACTTACAACTAGTACAGTGAAGGATACACGACTTACAACTACTACAGTGAAGGATACACGACTTACAACTACTACAGTGAAAGGATACACGACTTACAACTACTACAGTGAAGGATTCACGACTTACAACTACTACAGTGAAGGATACACGACTTACAACTACTACAGTGAATGATACACAACTTACAACTATTAAGTGCAGGATACACGACTTACAACTACTACAGTGAAGGATTCACCACTTACAACTACTACAGTGAAGGATATACGACTTACAACTACTACAGTGAAGGATACACGACTTACAACTATTAAGTGCAGGATACACGACTTACAACTACTACAGTGAAGAATACACAACTTACAACTACTACAGGGAAGGATACACGACTTACAACTACTACAGTAAAGGATACATGACTTGCAACTAGTACAGTGAAGGATACATGACTTACAACTACTACAGTGAAGGAGACATGACTTGCAACTACTACAGTGAAGGATACACGACTTACAACTATTACAGTGAAGGATTCACGACTTACAACTACTACAGTGAAGGTTACACGACTTACAACTACTACAGTGAATGATACACAACTTACAACTATTAAGTGCAGGATACACGACTTACAACTACTACTGTGAAGGATTCACGACTTACAACTACTACAGTGAATGATACACGACTTACAACTACTACAATGAAGTATGCACGACTTACAAATACTACAGTGAAGGATACACGACTTACAAATACTACAGTGAAGGATACACGACTTACAACTACAATAGTGAAGGATACACAACTTACAACTACTACAGTGACGGATACGCGACTTACAACTACTACAGTGAAGGATACATGACATACAACTACTACAGTGAAGGATACACGACTTACAACTACTACAGTGAAGGATACATGACTTACAACTACTACAGTGAAGTATGCACGACTTACAAATACTACAGTGAAGGATACACGACTTACAAATACTACAGTGAAGGATACACGACTTACAACTACAATAGAGAAGGATACACAACTTACAACTACTACAGAGAAGGATACACGACTTACAACTACTACAGGGAAGGATACACGACTTACAACTATTACAGTGAAGGACACACGACTTACAACTACTACAATGAAGTATGCACGACTTACAAATACTACAGTGAAGGATACACAACTTACAACTACTACAGGGAAGGATACACGACTTACAACTATTACAGTGAAGGACACACGACTTACAACTACTACAGTGAAGGATACACGACTTACATCTACTACAGTGAAGGATACATGACTTACAACTACTAAAGTGAAGGATACACGACTTACAATTACAACTACTACAGTGAAGGATACACGACTTACAACTACTACAGTGAAGGATACACGACTTACTACTATTAAGTGAAGGATACACGACTTACAACTATTAAGTGAAGGATACACGACATACAATTACTACAGTGAAGGATACATGACTTACAACTATTAAGTGAAGGTTACACGACTTACAACTATTAAGTGCAGGATACATGACTTACAACTACTAAGGGAAGGATACACGACTTACAACTACTACAGTGAAGGATACATGACTTACAACTATTAAGTGAAGGTTACACGATTTACAACTATTAATTGCAGGATACATGACTTACAACTACTACAGTGAAGAATACACGACTTACAACTACTACAGTGGAGGATACACGACTTACAACTAATAGAGTGAAGGATACACGACTTACAACTACTACAGTGAAGGATACACGACTTACAACTACTACAATGAAGTATGCACGACTTACAAATACTACAGTGAAGGATACACAACTTACAACTACTACAGGGAAGGATACACGACTTACAACTATTACAGTGAAGGACACACGACTTACAACTACTACAGTGAAGGATACACGACTTACATCTACTACAGTGAAGGATACATGACTTACAACTACTAAAGTGAAGGATACACGACTTACAATTACAACTACTACAGTGAAGGATACACGACTTACAACTACTACAGTGAAGGATACACGACTTACTACTATTAAGTGAAGGATACACGACTTACAACTATTAAGTGAAGGATACACGACATACAATTACTACAGTGAAGGATACATGACTTACAACTATTAAGTGAAGGTTACACGACTTACAACTATTAAGTGCAGGATACATGACTTACAACTACTAAGGGAAGGATACACGACTTACAACTACTACAGTGAAGGATACATGACTTACAACTATTAAGTGAAGGTTACACGACTTGCAACTATTAAATGCAGGATACATGACTTACAAATACTACAGTGAAGAATACACGACTTACAACTACTACAGTGGAGGATACACGACTTACAACTACTACAGTGAAGGAAACACGACTTAAAACTACTACAGTGAAGGATACACGACTTACAACTACTACAGTGGAGGATACACGACTTACAACTACTATAGTGAAGGATACACGACTTACAACTACTACAGTGAAGGAAACGCAACATACAACTACTACAGTGAAGGATGCATGACTTGTAACTAGTACAGTGAAGGATACATGACTTACAACTACTACAGTGAAGTAGACATGACTTGCAACTACTACAGTGAAGGATACATGACTTGCAACTAGTACATTGAAGGATACATGACTTACAACTACTACAGTGAAGGAGACATGACTTGCAACTACTACAGTGAAGGATTAACGACATACAACTACTACAGTGAAGGTTACACGACTTACAACTACTACAGTGAATGATACACAACTTACAACTATTAAGTGCAGGATATACGACTTACAACTACTACAGTGAAGGATTCACGACTTACAACTACTGCAGTGAAGGATACACGACTTACAACTACTACAGTGAAGGATACACAACTTACAACTACTACAGTGAAGGATACATGACTTACAACTATTAAGTGAAGAATACACGACTTACAACTATTAAGTGAAGGATACACGACTTACAACTACTACAGTGAAGGATACATGACTTACAACTATTAAGTGAAGGTTACACGATTTACAATTATTAAGTGCAGGATACATGACTTACAACTACTACAGTGAAGAATACACGACTTACAACTACTACAGTGGAGGATACACGACTTACAACTAATAGAGTGAAGGATACACGACTTACAACTACTACAGTGAAGGATACACGACTTACAACTACTACAATGAAGTATGCACGACTTACAAATACTACAGTGAAGGATACACAACTTACAACTACTACAGGGAAGGATACACGACTTACAACTATTACAGTGAAGGACACACGACTTACAACTACTACAGTGAAGGATACACGACTTACATCTACTACAGTGAAGGATACATGACTTACAACTACTAAAGTGAAGGATACACGACTTACAATTACAACTACTACAGTGAAGGATACACGACTTACAACTACTACAGTGAAGGATACACGACTTACTACTATTAAGTGAAGGATACACGACTTACAACTATTAAGCGAAGGATACACGACTTACAATAACTACACTGAAGGATACATGACTTACAACTATTAAGTGAAGGTTACACGACTTACAACTATTAAGTGCAGGATACATGACTTACAACTACTAAGGGAAGGATACACGACTTACAACTACTACAGTGAAGGATACATGACTTACAACTATTAAGTGAAGGATACACGACTTACAACTATTAAGTGAAGGATACACGACTTACAACTACTACAGTGAAGGATACATGACTTACAACTATTAAGTGAAGGTTACACGATTTACAACTATTAAGTGCAGGATACACGACTTACAACTACTACAGTGAAGGGTACACAACTTACAACTACTACAGTGAAGGATACACGACTTAAAACTACTACAGTGAAGGATACATGACTTGCAACTAGTACAGTGAAGGATACATGACTTACAACTACTACAGTGAAGGAGACATGACTTGCAACTACTACAGTGAAGGATACATGACTTGCTACTAGTACAGTGAAGGATACATGACTTACAACTACTACAGTGAAGGAGACATGACTTGCAACTACTACAGTGAAGGATTAACGACTTATAACTACTACAGTGAAGGTTACACGACTTACAACTACTACAGTGAATGATACACAACTTACAACTATTAAGTGCAGGATACACGACTTATAACTACTACAGTGAAGGATTCACGACTTACAACTACTACAGTGAAGTATACACGACTTACAACTACTACAGTGAAGGATACACAACTTACAACTACTACAGTGAAGGATACACGACTTACAACTACTACAGTGAAGGATACATGACTTGCAACTAGTACAGTGAAGGATACATGACTTACAACTACTACAGTGAAGGAGACATGACTTGCAACTACTACAGTAAAGGATACACGACTTACAACTACTACAGTGAAGGATTCACTACTTACAACTACTACAGTGAAGGTTACACGACTTACAACTACTACAGTGAATGATACACAACTTACAACTATTAAGTGCAGGATACACGACTTACAACTACTACAGTGAAGGATTCACCACTTACAACTACTACAGTGAAGGATATACGACTTACAACTACTACAGTGAAGGATACACAACTTACAACTCTTAAGTGCAAGATACACGACTTACAACTACTACAGTGAAGAATACACAACTTACAACTACTACAGGGAAGGATACACGACTTACAACTACTACAGTAAAGGATACATGACTTGCAACTAGTACAGTGAAGGATACATGACTTACAACAACTACAGTGAAGGAGACAGGACTTGCAACTACTACAGTGAAGGATACACGACTTACAACTATTACAGTGAAGGATTCACGACTTACAACTACTACAGTGAAGGTTACACGACTTACAACTACTACAGTGAATGATACACAACTTACAACTATTAAGTGCAGGATACACGACTTACAACTACTACAGTGAAGGATTCACGACTTACAACTACTACAGTGAAGGATATACGACTTACAACTACTACAGTGAAGGATACACAACTTACAACAATTAAGTGCAGGATACACGACTTACAACTACTAAAGTGAAGGATACACGACTTACAACTACTACAGTGAAGGATACACAACTTACAACTATTAAGTGCAGGATACACGACTTACAACTACTACAGTGAAGGATTTACGACTTACAACTACTACAGTGAAGGATACACAACTTACAACAATTAAGTGCAGGATACACGACTTACAACTACTAAAGTGAAGGATACACGACTTACAACTACTACAGTGAAGGATACACAACTTACAACTATTAAGTGCAGGATACACGACTTACAACTACTACAGTGAAGGATTTACGACTTACAACTACTACAGTGAAGGATACACAACTTACAACAATTAAGTGCAGGATACACGACTTACAACTACTAAAGTGAAGGATACACGACTTACAACTACTACAGTGAAGGATACACAACTTACAACTATTAAGTGCAGGATACACGACTTACAACTACTACAGTGAAGGATTTACGACTTACAACTACTACAGTGAAGGATA
>JABXNX010003176.1:0-37368 GCA_014843695.1 Archivesica marissinica | reverse complement strand
TACTTTATATTGGCCCCTGTTACATTCTTTTCAATGAAACAAAAAAAATATCACTCTTTTCAATTAAAAGGTATTTAATCCAAATGTGCGACTTATCGTGTAGCGGGGATCTAATAATTAGATCAGTCATGGACAAGCGTAGACTGTAAGACACGTGATACCCTTCTCCGAATAAACAGTGTTTCGGTGTGTTTCGAATACAACATGTCCAGCGCCAGGTCACTCATTTATAAATTATATGCCAACATCAGAATTATAGTTCTTTATGATGTGTGTATGGCTAAAACGTATAACTAATGTATGCTAGTTCGGGGAAAAAGCGAAATTCAATTAAATACGACTGAGCTGAAGCTGAAGTGCGGCGTCCATGGTCCAGTGGTAGAGCGTCGGATTTGGAATCGAACGGTCCTGGGTTCGATACTCGGCCAGGCCACGTATGTAGTGTCATTGAGCAAGGTACCTCACACACATTGCTTAGTACTGGTTAATCGCTTAGGTCGGCTGAGCCTGCCAAGGAAAACGTGTCTAAGTCCCCGCGAGGGGTTTGACATTAAAGGAACATACATACATACACGTTAGATACAATGTTTTGTGTTTAATACGTTTCCTTTTCCTGGAATGTTCATGTATCGAATACGAATACCTTGCTTACTGAACCTATTTTGTAATTACAGAGAATCATGTGCTGGTACTTGTCGTGAAGGATACCCTTGTACAAGTACATGTTCTACGTTTTACTACATTACATGTGGTTGGTTTCATTGGGACGTTTGCAAACGGTACGATATATGTATGACTGTGTATGTTTTTATCTTTCGTTTCTTACTTGTCGGTAGTTTCGTAACGTGTCTGTAGATAAGCTGTGTGATGTTATATTTGGGGCAAAGTTTTGAGGATGATTGAATATGTAGGTTGATAAGTCGCCTTCTGAAGAGATTAGTCATTTTAGATATTTGGAAACAATGATACAGACAGAGACCCATTCCTTAGTCTCCTCTGGTACTTTTACGTGCACGATGTATAGCACCAACACGAAACCTCGGTTTAACGTCCCACCTGAAAGAATGTTAATTTTATTAGGGTCAGACGGTAGTCCAAATATTTATGTGACATTTTACTATCCAGGCATTTTTCAAATAACATAATATCTTTATGTAGAGGTCTTATTCTTAGGACTAGGTCAGACGGGGGATCTGACCTGCGATCCCTGGATTACTAGTCCAGCGTGTTACCACTGGACTACAGCTCGATCTGTGATGGTATATTGTATAATACACAAGGTGTTTAAACAATCTAAATAACCTGGAACATTCAGATTAGTAACTAATCATCATCAATCAAAATGTCAACAAAGAATAATGGTATTTATACAAACAGTGAAAGAGAAATAAAAAATATGTCTGTCTAGTAATATTTCAATAATTACATACAATTCATTTCTATATCTATATCATATGTAATAAAGGGTTAACTATTATTTTCTAAGTTTAAAACGCTAGGTTTCCCGTTACTCTGGTGCATTATTTACTGTTAGCTGGTCGGAGGATAGTTGTTAGAGAAACGGATTGTCAAGAGGTGTGTGAAATAAATATAGCTGATTGGATTATTGATTAATTTGATTGACAGGCGGCGACTGGTTACATTTACATTCAAAACACAGTTTATTCATTTAACAACTTAACCACATAGCAATTGCAGTTCTTTTCCCGATGAACACCAATGGTGACCGTATAGGCTTGGCCGCGCGTGTGTACTTGTTTCACATCACCATTTGAGACACGTGTGCCGGAAGTTGCCCATTGAAAAGGTTGCGTTATGGCGCCACCTTAGTATAAGTCATTGTCATTTGTAATATATGGTGTATCAACAGGACTGAAAATGACGCTGTTCCAACATCCGATAATGTCCGAAAAGTCGCGTTCGAGATTTTAGAGCATCAGCAATACGTCTCAGCGGACAAATTAACTCTACATGCTGGGTAAAAAACCTATAAATAGTTTAAATAATTGTAGCAGACTAGTTTGATAAAATATGGTATGAAACCACCACGAGTGTAAGATCCTTGTTATCACATTACCACAGTAACAACAACCATACATTTGAAGAACAATACGTTCCGTGTTGCACCCGTACACGGTAGTAAATAATCCCTGGTAATAAGATTACTTCACGTAAATAATCCCTTGTAATAAAACTACTTCACGCAAATAATCGAAACAATCGTTTTAATCAGTGGCTTTCAATAGTTCATACTTAGCATTTTACTGATTAAATTATTATCACATTATACACATCTGTTTTCTTTATATAGATCGAAATACGTCGTGTGTACCAAGACATGTTACAGAACGGTGTGCTGCGACGGATATATTGGCATTGAAAGTGAATGCAAAACACGTAAGAAGACACCCTTGTATTGATGTCAGTTAAAGGTTCTATAGTGGAAGTCGTGATAGTGCGTACGCTTCAGGTACGAAAGGCATTGAGTTCGTTCGAGCCCCGCTGGAGCCTTTTACGATTTTCCCTTAGGCAAGGCATTTATATTCCACATCGCCTTTTCTCTCTCCCTCGTGGCGATGGACTCCATCAGGAATTGGGTCTCGAGAGTGATTAATATATGTTGTAAGAAGTTATTTAGCAATCGAGCTAAAGTAAATTTGTACAATGGTTCTATAGTGACATGTAACATATTATTAAATACTATATATTCTTTATTACCACCATATAGATGAGCATTTGATACAAATTCAAAAAATACATGTTCAGAATGTATACAAATTTACAATAACAGTATTACAATTATATCATACATACATTGTTAAATACAAGTACAATTTATAATTTATTTACAGTTTAGATATATAATTATCATACATTTCCCCCTGGCACCGGCTAAACGAAGCATATGAACACATGTGCGGGCAAAGATAGCAAGTTAGATATTGCGAAGACACAATATTCCGTCCGACAGACCACATGATGACCCTTAAATACTCTCTCCAATTGAATGTGAGGGGGTATATTCGTTATATAAATTGTATTATCAACACGTTCATGTATATACAATATAATTATGTATGAATCAAATATATGTGCCAACTAGTCCCTGTACCTGGCATGGTCTGAATGCGATGCCATTCATATTAAAACTGAGGATGAAAGTTCCCACACTAATATTAAAGTGGTATATTGTATATACATATAATCGGTGAAGTTGAAAAGGCATGGCAAACATATGATACGAACAACCCCAGGGTGAGCAATCTTGCCGAAACGAAATACAAGAAAGTTAAGGGAGTAAATGTATATGATAGCTATGCCATTCAGCAAAGATGCATTACACTAAATGTACACACACATATAGTTATGGTTACATGAGCGTTCAATAGCTTATTTTAAGACACTGTAATTGTAAAGCTTCAGAGCTCTCACCACTAATTGGATATGTATAAAAGACCTGTCAACATATCAAACACTTGTTGTACTGGCCGTTCACTGATCATAAGAAGGTAACACTGAAAACCAGCGACTGTAATATCTGCTTCCATAAAACATTTCGTAAACGGATAGTGTGTGTACAAAAGACAATCTTGTGTATAATCACATTTTCTACCAGAGAATTGCATTTCGAACAATTGACATGATTTGTAAACGATAGTAATTTGGCAATTGTTTCTACCGCACATCTGCACTGGTATTTCAGTTCTGGGCTCACTGCTCCCAAGGTCCAGAACAAGCAGGGTTTGTTGAAATTCATAATATTCTCAACACCCACGACTTCACTATTGCATATAACACAATCTAGTCTTGTTGAGAAGTCATGCTTGTAGACATGTCTGACAAGAATAGACTTCCACTCATGTTTCGATGGAATATTCCAGCCATGCTATACCTTATCAGGTAGTCTGCAAGATTGTACTGATGTAAAAGTTTAAAGATATCAGGGATGTAGCCAAGTACCTGCCTTTCATCATTGATGTAATGTACAAGTCTCTGTATAAACATCTGTTTTTCTAAATAAATCCAAGGCAATCTACACAACTGTCCCAGGAATTGGAGTTTTCTATAGTTTATTTCAGTTTCTATAGGTAGGACACCCATGAGACTCAAATCAATATCTGTGTTCGTGTAGGGAGGCAGATTCTGTACTAATTTCACACAAAATCTATGCGATATTTCTAAGGAAAGCATGTGTGAGGGCGAATCATTACTCCAGAGTTCGCACCCGTATAGAGCTTTAGGTAGCATAACAGACTTATAAATCGGTCTCCATGTTATCAATTAATGTTCTATGAAATACCAACATGATGCATAACCTTTGAACATATACAATTAGTTTTTTTATTTATCGGGTGTTAATACTGTCCGATTAGCGCAGTGGTTAGCGTGCTCGCTTCTCGGCTTCGATCCTCGGACTGGGAAGAATGTGAGATGGTACGGTGGTCACCAGATCGGACAGGTGGGTTTTCTCCGGGTACTCCGGTTTCCTTCCACACGAATGACCACATATATGCTTTCATCCGCGCCAACGAGGGTGATTAATATAAGTTGTTAGAACTTGCTTCGCAATTCGCAATCGATGTAAAATAAATAAAGCTTAATTAACTTAAAACAATCTTTCAGCTTGTAATGACGGTTCCTATGGTGAAGGATGTAACAACACATGTGGAGGATGCCTGACGGCTGCTTCGTGCAGTCACTTGAATGGCACGTGCTTGGAGGGATGTGCTGCTGGATACAGCGGGACAATGTGCACAACAAGTTAGATATTTCGAATAGTTGCGACATTAATCCTAAGCACATTACATTATTATTATACATTGGTGTGGTGGGGGTGGGGGAACCTCCGTGGCCGAGTGGTAGGTCGAATACCACTGTTGCTGTTGAATTATTTGAATTATTGAGCAAGCAATCCAGTAATTGGTTTGCTGTAGGTCGGTGGTTCTACCCGGGTGTCCGTCTGTGCATGAAATACTGTTCGGAGGGACAACTAGGGTCTTCCTCCACCATTAATAACTTGAGATTCCCCGTATGGCCTAAATTGTTGATGCGAATTTAAACCACAAACAAAAGACAATATGGATTGGGCCACACGTTTTACCAACATTGGTGACGACCTTCCCTTTAGTTCTTATATCACATCTTTTCTACTTATCAACTAGTCTGAAGTATTATCAAGTCACGTAATTTGTCAAAAAATACAAATACTAAGCACATGCCTGTCACGAAAATGCATTTTTTGTACCAGAAAGAAAAATGAACAATATAAGTTATCAGGACTACATTCTACCTCGGATGCACTTCCGACTGTTTACGTATATACAGCCTATCAATAATTGGTGCATTGTGGCTTCAGTCCACTAAGCATACATTGACAGTTTTATTTCAATATTCCTTCTTCAACTATGATTTCAGTCTGTGGTAACGGCACTTTTGGTGAAGGTTGCAACGAAACCTGCGGATACTGTACATCAGATACTCCATGTAACCACGTGAACGGAGGATGTATGCACGGCTGCAGTGCTGGGTACCAGGGACCCGTATGTAAAACGCGTACGTCTTGCTCATTTTTGTATAAGAATCAGACGTGGTGACATAGTTGCATGTTGAGTATCTTCAAATATATAATAATACAATATGTAGTACGTTTCTTCGCACTTTGTAGCACTTTATGGAGGAGGCGTCATCCATTTATGGTAGTAAAACAACAAATAAATTGCCTATTAAATACATAGTAAAAGTAAAAACATCACGGTCTGTTCATTTATATTCCCAATCTTTCATTTCTTCTAATACCACATCCACTGAAGAGGTATTCAAATCAGCATGAAACACACCAAGAATATTCAAACTATAATGTTTCAAATAGCCAGTGCTCACCTGTGAATAACGTCACTGTGTTTACACACTGTATTCATCCGCCAAATAATACAGTATACCAACCTTCAGTTTGCAATTGTCTTAATTCTTATACCACATCTTTTCTACACATCAACTAGTCTGAAGTCTTCTCAAGTCACATAATTTCTCAAAAATACCCAAAGACTATACACTGCCTGTCATGAAAATGCATTTTTACCAAAAAGAAAAATTTACTATATTAGTTATTGGGACTACATTCGATGCACTTCTGCCTATGTACGTATATATAACCGTATTGGCATTTATTGCATTTACATTCTAACAATATAGATACACTGAGGGACCGCATATACGCACCCAACCGCGCCAGCGAGATGACCAGCCATCATTCATTGATTAGAAAACAAGGTTGCCAGTATACCTTTGAGCCCAGGGATCGCAGGTTCGATCCCCTGTCTGACCCTAATCAAATTAACAGTCTTTCAGATGGGACGTTAAACCGAGGTATTGTGCGGTGCTTTACACCGTGAACGTAAAGGAACCAGAGGAGACTCTGGAATGGGTCCCTGTCTGTATCATTTGCACTATCCTCCAAATTCTAAAATGACTAATATGTTCAGGAGGCGTCGCTCATATGGGCAATCGGTAGCGACGATAAATAAACGTAAAACACACACACCTTTTTAAGCCTTATTACATCAATGTACTGTGTGTTGCTAGTTCAAAGCACAGAACGCATTGTGGCAAATTTGCAAAATATATGTCGAATGTGTCAAAAGCAAGCTATCTTGCCGCGACCAATCAAAATCCTTCCATTGTACATACGTGCTGGCTGAATGTATGAAACCGAATACATGCAACGGTATGTGATAAACTGTAATGTAATTCAAGTTTGATCACTGTTATTTCATCATTTCATCATATGTATTATTACTCTATTTCGAGTATGTGTTTTCACTCCCGTTATCCACAGGGATTCGGCACGTTTGGGGGTACTAGTATATATATTTAAGTACAGGGATTCTACTCTGTGGGATGTCAGATTTCGCATCGTTCAGTAAAATGGCCCTATCTGAAACAATTGTGTACACATCTGTCCAAATATAACGCCTATCCCGAGTCTTTATATTGTTCTTCAAATAAAACACAACTTTAAGCTGCGTGCATGTATACTTTGCAAACAATTGCCAAATACATTGGCCATAGCAGGTCACATTTCCATACTAGGACACGGGTTCTGTCAGCAACAAAAACAAATCTTCGACGGGAGAGTTTTAACAGTGAATAACATTATCAATAAAATGTGTTTCCACTAACGTGTAGGTTTATTCGACAAAAATGTACGTCAAAAAGAGATTTCGGAGAATTTTTCAATTTGTTTTGAAAATTTCTCAAGCGGCGCAGTTCGCGTTGAAACGAGCGTTCTGATTGGATTATGATTATTCTTCATATAAAAAACAAACATCTTGTTACATTCTAATAATCCAACCAGAACGCTCGTTTCAACGCGAATTGCATCGCTTTAGAAATGTTCAAAACAAATTGAAAAAGTGTACGAAATCTCTTTTTGACGTACATTTTTGTCGAATAAACCTACACGTTAGTGGAAACACATTTTATTGATAAGATATATAGAGATAGATAAATGTTTATTTACGTCTCATTTTTGTACAAGCATACACAACATATTTAAACAGTAATATTAAAACAATGTACAAAACCACTCATGTTTGAGTTATAAGAGACAAACTAAGATATAATATAACAGCATCTTAAAACTTACTTTAAATTCAATTTATAAATACAGATTTATAAAACAGTAAAACTATACATCCCAGGTTAAAATGTTGCATTTACATATATGTATACAAAAGTTAAATCGTAATAGTATTATAAAGCTGTTTGATTTCTATATACATGATTCAGGTTTTATATCAAATATTACGTCTTTCCATTAAAATTCTATTGCAGGTTTTGGCACATAATTTAGCAATATCTTTATCAGACATTAAATAAGCAAACTGTTCAGAGAAACTATACTGATAATGTTATTCACAGTTAAAACTCTCCCGTCGAAGATTTTTTTTGTTGCTGACAGAACCCGTGTCCTAGTATGGAAATGTGACCTGCTATGGCCAATGTCTGTGGCAATTGTTTGCAAAGTATTCATGCATGCAGCTTAAAGTTGTGTTTTATTTGAAGAACAATTTAAAGACTCGGGATAGTCGTTATATTTGGATAGATTTGTACACAATTGTTTCAGATAGGGCCAATTTACTGATCGATGCGAAATCTGACATCCCACAGAGTAGAATCCCTGTACTTAAATATATATACTAGTAACCCCAAACGTGCCGAATCCCTGTGCCTTTATCGGGTGTTAATAGTGTCCGATTAACGCAGTGGTTAGCGCGCTCGCTTCTCGGCTTCGATCCTCGAACTGGGAAGAATGTGAGATGGTACGGTGGTCGCCAGATCGGACAGTTGGGTTTTCTCCGGGTACTCCGGTTTCCTTCCACACGAATGACCACATATATGCTTTCATCCGCGCCAACGAGGTTGATTAATATAAGTTGTTAGAACTTGCTTCGCAATCGTTGTAAAATAAATAAAGCTTAATTAACGTAAAACAATCTTTCAGCTTGTAGTGACGGTTCCTATGGTGAAGGATGTAACAACGCATGTGGAGGATGCCTGACGGGTGCTTCGTGCAGTCACTTGAATGGCACGTGCTTAGAGGGATGTGCTGCTGGATACAACGAGACAATGTGCACAACAAGTTAGATATTTCGCATAGTTGCGACATTAATCCTAAGCACATTACATTATTATTATACATTGGTGTGGTGGGGGTGGGGGAACCTCCGTGGCCGAGTGGTAGGTCGAATACCACTGTTGCTGTTGAATTATTTGAATTATTGAGCAAGCAATCCAGTAATTGGTTTGCTGTAGGTCGGTGGTTCTACCCGGGTGTCCGTCTGTGCATGAAATACTGTTCGGAGGGACAACTAGGGTCTTCCTCCACCATTAATAACTTGAGACTCCCCGTATGGCCTAAATTGTTGATGCGAATTTAAACCCCAAACACAAGACAATATGGATTGGGTCACACGTTTTACCAACATTGGTGACGACCTTCCCTTTAGTTCTTATATCACATCTTTTCTACTTATCAACTAGTCTGAAGTATTATCAAGTCACGTAATTTGTCAAATAATACAAATACTAAGCACATGCCTGTCACGAAAATGCATTTTTTTTAACAAATAGAAAAATGAACAATATAAGTTATAAGGACTACATTCGACCTCGGATGCACTTCCGACTGTTTACGTATATACAGCCTATCAATAATTGGTGCATTGTGGCTTCAGTCCACTAAGCATACATTGACAGTTTTATTTCAATATTCCTTCTTCAAATATGATTTCAGCCTGTGGTAACGGCACTTTTGGTGAAGGTTGCAACGAAACCTGCGGATACTGTACGTCAGATACTCCATGTAACCACGTGAACGGAGGATGTATGCACGGCTGCAGTGCTGGGTACCAGGGACCCGTATGTAAAACGCGTACGTCTTGCTCATTTTTGTATAAGAATCGGATGTGGTGACATAGTTGCATGTTGAGTATCTTCAAATATATAATAATACAATATGTAGTACGTTTCTTCGCACTTTGTAGCACTTTATGGAGGAGGCGTCAACCATTTATGGTAGTAAAACAACAAATAAATTGCCTATTAAATACATAGTGAAAAGTAAAAACATACGGTCTGTTCATTTATATGTCCAATCTTTCATTTCTTCTGATACCACATCCACTGTGAAGAGGTATTCAAATCAGCCTGAAACACACCAAGCATATTCAAAATATAATGTTTCAAATAGCCAGTGCTCACCTGTGAATAACATCACTGTGTTTTACACACTGTATTCATCCGCCAAATAATACAGTATACCAACCTTCAGTTTGCAATGGCCTGAATTCTTATACTACATCGTTTCTACACATCAACTAGTCTGAAGTCTTCTCAAGTCACATAATTTCTCAAAAATACCCAAAGACTATACACTGCCTGTCATGAAAATGCATTTTTACCAAAAAGAAAAAATTACTATATTAGTTATTGGGACTACATTCGATGCACTTCTGCCTATTTACGTATATATAGCCGTATTGGCATTTATTGCATTTACATTCTAACAATATAGATACACTGAGGGACCGCATATACGCATCCAACCGCACTAGCGAGATGACCAGGCACCATTCATTGATTAGAAAACAAGTTTGCCAGTATACCTTTGAGCCCAGGGATCGCAGGTTCGATCCCCTGTCTGACCCTAATAAAATTAACAGTCTTTCAGATGGGACGTTAAACCGAGGTCTCGTGTCGGTGCTTTACACCGTGCACGTAAAAGAACCAGAGGAGACTCTGGAATGGGTCTCTGTCTGTATCATTGCACTATCCTCCAAAATCTAAATTGACTAATATGTTCAGGAGGCGTCGCTCATATGGGCAATCGGTAGCGACGATAAATAAACGTAAAACACACACACACCTTTAAGCCTTATTACATCAATGTACTGTGTGTTGCTAGTTCAAAGCACAGAACGCATGATGGCAAATTTGCAAAATATATGTCGAATGTGTCAAAAGCAAAGCTATCTTGCCGCGGCCAATCAAAATCCTTCCATTGTACATACGTGATGGGTGAATGTATGAAACCGAATACATGCAACGGTATGTGATAAAATGTAATGTAATTCAAATTTGATTACTGTTATTTCATCATTTCATCATATTTATTATTACTCTATTTCGAGTATTTGTTTTCACTCCCTTTATCCACAGGGATTCGGCACGTTTGGGGGTACTAGTATATATATTTAAGTACAGGGATTCTACTCTGTGGGATGTCAGATTTCGCATCGATCAGTAAAATGGCCCTATCTGAAACAATTGTGTACACATCTGTCCAAATATAACGCCTATCCCGAGTCTTTATAGTGTTCTTCAAATAAAACACAACTTTAAGCTGCGTAGAAGTATACTTTGCAAACAATTGCCACAGACATTGGCCATAGCAGGTCACATTTCCATACTAGGACACGGGTTCTGTCGGCAACAAAAAAAATCTTCGTCGGGAGAGTTTTAACAGTGAATAACATTATCAATAACATGTGTTTCCACTAACGTGTAGGTTTATTCGGCAAAAATGTACGTCAAACAGAGATTTCGGAGAATCTTTCAATTTGTTTTGAAAATTTCTCAAGCGGCGCAGTTCGCGTTGAAACGAGCGTTCTGATTGGATTATGATACTTCGCCCATATCGACCTCTAGAATGAGCCCCGAGTTTATTGTCAAAATAACGGGTCATAGGTCAAGCTACTAAATGCTGCAAGTGATTCACATCTCATACATGCAGTAATTCTTTGCATGCTGGGTAAAATAAACGCTATAAATAGTTCAAATAAGTGTAGCAGACGATAAATTCATTAATGTGTTTTTCTTAATATTTGTAACTGAAAACTGAAAATATGTCGTTGTTAGGACTCACTTTTATGAACTTGGATGCCATTATTGACTTATTTTCACCGCATAGCGTGAAAAGAGACACATGTGCACTCCACGTTCCAACCACGTGTGTTCAGTCAAGGTCACGCGTGCAGGTCAAAGGTCTATATAATGTGTCAAACCTGTGCTAGTAGTCACCCCTATTAAGCAGCCAACCTGTATTAAGCAGCCAGTTTCCAATTATGTTGTTTTATTATATATTTGCTAACTATTAAGCAGCAACCTGCGCTAAGCAGCCATTTTTTGTGATTCCCTTGTCTGGCTGCTTAAAGACAGATTTGACTAGTGTCATACTGCGAGTATAATCTTCGCATTTTGAGGTAATCACTAGAGATGATGATGATGATGATGATGATGATTTGCACCATGTGTGTTCTGTATATCCTATATCATTGTATCAAGGGGATTTTTTTTCGCTCGCCCACATGGTTCGCCGGCGGCAAGGGTAAATAAGTTCAATCATCTTGGGATTTTCATTATTGCATTCTGTATAAAATCTATTAGCAAATATTACAACATATACTCGGAATTGGGGAGTGTAGCTGTCCCGAAACTACACTCGGCATCTGTGTTCAATATTTAAGGACACGACAACAGTGGAAGTCGTGATAGCGCAGTTGTAGGGCGTTCGCTTGAGGTGCAAACGGTCCGGAGTTCGCGCCCCGCTGGAGCCGTTACGATTGTGCTCTTAGGCAAGGGACTTAAATTCCACATTGCCTCTTCTCTCTCCCTCGTGGCGATGGATTCCACCCGAAATGAGGTCTCGAGAGTGATTAATATAAGTTGTAAGAACTTGTTTTGCAACCAGGCTAAAATTAATTTGTATAAACACGATAACACCGCCTCAATAGTGTATGTAAAAGTTGATAATATTCTTATTTGGGGCAATTTATCGGTTACCCCCACCAAACCGTGATGGTGTCCGTAGCTATTACACATTGCCACTTCTATACCATTCATCATTTCCCAGGATGATGGATTATATCAGGAGAAACTTGTCATAATGTTGAAGGAATTTGTTTTTCAATGAAGCTAAAGAGTTATTCATACATCGCCTGTTTTTCAGATCCAGAAGGGGGATAATGGGGGGCCGCAACTACAAGATCCGATATACTATAACCATCACGGGAGAGACACACGTATGTTGCAAGGCGTATTACTGTGTAGGTTCATCCTGTAGGATGCGATCAATTGGGTGCGGACAAGGCAAGTGGAGTACTAGGCTCCTTACCTGGGGGAATATTTCCGCTACGCCAAAGATACAGTGCAAGGGAAATGTATTCGGATCTTCTTATTCATTTTCGCATTGAACTCCGTAAATGCAGTGCAAGGGAGTCGTACTCGGATCTACTAATACCTTCATGCGCATTTACACACTGGAATCCAGATATGTTAACCCTTTCAACACCAAGTAACTGACCTGGACTGGTGCATGATATTAAACCCATTCAACACCAAATAACTGACATGGACTGGTGTATGATATTTAACCCATTCAACACCAAATAACTGACATGGACTGGTGCATGATATTTAACCCATTCAACACCAAGTAACTGACATGGACTGGTGCATGATATTTAACCCATTCAACACCAAATAACTGACATGGACTGGTGCATGATATTTAACCCATTCAACACCAAGTAACTGACATGGACTGGTGCATGATATTTAACCCATTCAACACCAAGTAACTGACATGGACTGGTGCATGATATTTAACCCATTCAACACCAAATAACTGACATGGACTGGTGCATGATATTTAACCCATTCAACACCAAATAACTGACATGGACTGGTGCATGATATTTAACCCATTCAACACCAAATAACTGACCTGGACTGGTGCATGATATTTAACCCATTCAACACCAAATACCTGACATGGAATGAATTGTGCATGATATTTTATACCAATAAATTAATATGAAAATTACATTTGGACTAGTTCATTTATCAAAATGAGTAATTGTGTACTCTTCTTTATTCCATTATTTCCTCCGATTTTAGTGTGAAGTCGGGGGGCTTCGTCTCAAACATACTTGTTATAGACAGAGACCACAGGATTCTGTATTGCACAGTACTTACTACATTTTGTGAAGTCGGGGGGCTTCGCTTCGTATGCTGGCGATTTTAGTGTGAAGTCGGGGGGCTTCACCTCGTATGCTGGCGATTTTAGTGTGAAGTCGGGGGGGGGCTTCACCTCGTATGCTGGCGATTTTAGTGTGAAGTCGGGGGGGGCTTCACCTCGTATGCTGGCGATTTTAGTGTGAAGTCGGGGGGCTTCACCTCGTATGCTAGCGATTTTAGTGTGAAGTCGGGGTGGGGGGGGCTTCGCCTCGTATGCTGGCGATTTTAGTGTGAAGTCGGGGGGGGCTTCGCCTCGTATGCTGGCGATTTTAGTGTGAAGTCGGGGGGGGGCTTCGCCTCGTATGCTGGCGATTTTAGTGTGATGTCGTGGGGGCTTCGCCTCGTATGCTGGCGATTTTAGTGTGAAGTCGGGGAGGCTTCACCTCGTATGCTGGCGATTTTATTGTGAAGTTGGGGGGAGCTTCGTCTCGTACGCTGGCCACAAACACACTTTTTATAGACAGAGACCACAGGATTCTGTATTGCACAGTACTTACTACATTTTGTGAAGTCGGGGGGCTTCGCCTCGTATACTGGCGATTTTAGTGTGAAGTCGGGGGGCTTCACCTCATATGCTGGTGATTTTAGTGTGAAGTCGGGGGGGGGCTTCACCTCGTATGCTGGTCACAAACACACTTTTTATAGACAGAGACCACAGGATTGTGTATTGCACAGTACTTACTACATTAACTACATGTAGAGTGAAACTCGGGGTTCGTCTCATACGCTGAAACTATATATAGGCAGAGACCACAGGATTCTGTATTTACTCAATTATTTCCTCCGACATTTAGTGTCGAGGCAGCGGCATGGCCTCGTACGCTGGCCACAAACAAGAAACCACAGGATTCTGTATTTACTCAATTATTTCCTCCGACATTTAGTGTCGAGGCAGCGGCATGGCCTCGTACGCTGGCCACAAACAAGAAACCACAGGATTCTGTATTTACTCAATTATTTCCTCCGACATTTAGTGTCGAGGCAGCGGCATGGCCTCGTACGCTGGCCACAAACAAGAAACCACAGGATTCTGTATTTACTCAATTATTTCCTCCGACATTTAGTGTCGAGGCAGCGGCATGGCCTCGTACGCTGGCCACAAACAAGAAACCACAGGATTCTGTATTTACTCAATTATTTCCTCCGACATTTAGTGTCGAGGCAGCGGCATGGCCTCGTACGCTGGCCACAAACAAGAAACCACAGGATTCTGTATTTACTCAATTATTTCCTCCGACATTTAGTGTTGAGGCAGCTGCATGGCCTCATACACTGGCCACAAACAAGAAACCACAGGATTCTGTATTTACTCAATTATTTCCTCCGACATTTAGTGTCGAGGCAGCGGCATGACCTCGTACACTGGCCACAAACAAAACAACACTGACACGTTATATAAACAAGATACCACAGGATTCTGTATTTACTCAATTATTTCCTCCGACATTTAGTGTCGAGGCAGCGGCATGGCCTCGTACACTGGCCACAAACAAGAAACCACAGGTTTCTGTATTTACACAATTATTTCCTCCGACATTTAGTGTCGAGGCAGCGGCATGGCCTCGTACACTGGCCACAAACAAAACAACATTGAAACGTTATATAAACAAGAAACCACAGGATTCTGTATTTACTCAATTATTTCCTCCGACATTTAGTGTCGAGGCAGCGGCATGGCCTCGTACACTGGCCACAAACAAAACAACACTGAAACGTTATATAAACAAGAAACCACAGGATTCTGTATTTACTCAATTATTTCCTCCGACATTTAGTGTCGAGGCAGCGGCATGGCCTCGTACACTGGCCACAAACAAACCAACATTGAAACTTTATATAAACAAGAGACCACAGTATTCTGTATTTACTCAATTATTTCCTCCGAGGCAGCGGCATTTCCTCGTACACTGGCCACAAACAAAACATTAAAACTTTATATAAACAAGACACCACAGGATTCTGTATTTACTCAATGATTTCCTCCGTACGCTGGCCACAAACAAAACAACATTGAAACTTTATATAAACAAGAAACCACAGGATTACAAAACAACATTGAAACTTTATATAAACAAGAATCCACAGGATTCTGTATTTACTCAATTATTTCCTCCGTATGCTGGCCACAAACAAAACGCTGAAACTTTATATAAACAAGAGACCACAGGATTCTGTATTTACTCAATTATTTCCTCCGTATGCTGGCCACAAACAAAACAACACTGAAACTTTATATAAACAAGAAACCACAGGATTCTGTATTTACTCAATTATTTCCTCCGTACGCTGGCCACAAACAAAACACTGAAACTTTATATAAACAAGAAACCAAAGGATTCTGTATGTACTCAATTATATCCTCCATACGCTGGCCACAAACAAAACAACACTGAAACTTTATATAAACAAGAGACCACAGGATTCTGTATTTACTCAATAATTTCCTCCGTAAGCTGGCCACAAACAAAACAACACTGAAACTTTATATAAACAAGAAACCACAGGATTCTGTATTTACTCAATTATTTCCTCCGTACGCTGGCCACAAACAAAACAACACTGAAACTTTATATAAACAAGAGACCACAGGATTCTGTATTTACTCAATTATTTCCTCCGACATTTAGTGTCGAGGCAGCAGCATTGCCTCGTACACTGGCCACAAATAAAACAACACTGAAACTTTATATAAACAAGAGACCACAGGATTCTGTATTTACTCAATTATTTCCTCCGACATTTAGTGTCGAGGCAGCGGCATGGCCTCATACACTGGCCACAAACAAGAAACCACAGGATTCTGTATTTACTCAATTATTCCCTCCGACATTTAGTGTCGAGGCAGCGGCATGGCCTCGTACACTGGCCACAAACAAAACAACACTGAAACGTTATATAAACAAGAAACCACAGGATTCTGTATTTACTCAATTATTTCCTCCGACATTTAGTGTCGAGGCAGCGGCATGGCCTCGTACACTGGCCACAAACAAAACAACACTGAAACGTTATATAAACAAGAAACCACAGGATTCTGTATTTACTCAATTATTTCCTCCGACATTTAGTGTCGAGGCAGCGGCATGGCCTCGTACACTGGCCACAAACAAAACAACACTGAAACGTTATATAAACAAGAAACCACAGGATTCTGTATTTACTCAATTATTTCCTCCGACATTTAGTGTCGAGGCAGCGGCATGGCCTCGTACACTGGCCACAAACAAAACAACACTGAAACGTTATATAAACAAGAAACCACAGGATTCTGTATTTACTCAATTATTTCCTCCGACATTTAGTGTCGAGGCAGCGGCATGGCCTCGTACACTGGCCACAAACAAAACAACATTGAAACTTATATAAACAAGAAACCACAGGATTACAAAACAACATTGAAACTTTATATAAACAAGAAACCACAGGATTCTGTATTTACTCAATTATTTCCTCCGTATGCTGGCCACAAACAAAACACTGAAACTTTATATAAACAAGAGACCACAGGATTCTGTATTTACTCAATTATTTCCTCCGTATGCTGGCCACAAACAAAACAACACTGAAACTTTATATAAACAAGAAACCACAGGATTCTGTATTTACTCAATTATTTCCTCCGTACGCTGGCCACAAACAAAACACTGAAACTTTATATAAACAAGAAACCACAGGATTCTGTATTTACTCAATTATTTCCTCCATACGCTGGCCACAAACAAAACAACACTGAAACTTTATATAAACAAGAAACCACAGGATTCTGTATTTACTCAATTATTTCCTCCGTAAGCTGGCCACAAACAAAACAACACTGAAACTTTATATAAACAAGAAACCACAGGATTCTGTATTTACTCAATTATTTCCTCCGTACGCTGGCCACAAACAAAACAACACTGAAACTTTATATAAACAAGAAACCACAGGATTCTGTATTTACTCAATTATTTCCTCCGACATTTAGTGTCGAGGCAGCGGCATGGCCTCGTACACTGGCCACAAACAAAACAACACTGAAACGTTATATAAACAAGAAACCACAGGATTCTGTATTTACTCAATTATTTCCTCCGACATTTAGTGTCGAGGCAGCGGCATGGCCTCGTACACTGGCCACAAACAAAACAACACTGAAACTTTATATAAACAAGAAACCACAGGATTCTGTATTTACTCAATTATTTCCTCCGTATGCTGGCCACAAACAAAACACTGAAACTTTATATAAACAAGAAACCACAGGATTCTGTATTTACTCAATTATTTCCTCCGTACGCTGGCCACAAACAAAACAACACTGAAACTTTATATAAACAAGAAACCACAGGATTCTGTATTTACTCAATTATTTCCTCCGACATTTAGTCAACACGCATTGCCTCATACACTGGCCACAAACAAAACAACACTGAAACTTTATATAAACAAGAAACCACAGGATTCTGTATTTACTCAATTATTTCCTCCGTACACTGGCCACAAACAAAACAACACTGAAACTTTATATAAACAAGAAACCACAGGATTCTGTATTTACTCAATTATTTCCTCCGTACGCTGGCCACAAACAAAACAACACTGAAACTTTATATAAACAAGAAACCACAGGATTCTGTATTTACTCAATTATTTCCTCCGACATTTAGTGTCAAGGCAGCGGCATTGCCTCGTACACTGGCCACAAACAAAACAACACTGAAACTTTATATAAACAAGAGACCACAGGATTCTGTATTTACTCAATTATTTCCTCCGACATTTAGTGTCGAGGCAGCAGCATTGCCTCGTACACTGGCCACAAATAAAACAACACTGAAACTTTATATAAACAAGAAACCACAGGATTCTGTATTTACTCAATAATTTCCTCCGTAAGCTGGCCACAAACAAAACAACACTGAAACTTTATATAAACAAGAAACCACAGGATTCTGTATTTACTCAATTATTTCCTCCGTACGCTGGCCACAAACAAAACAACACTGAAACTTTATATAAACAAGAAACCACAGGATTCTGTATTTACTCAATTATTTCCTCCGACATTTAGTGTCAAGGCAGCGGCATTGCCTCGTACACTGGCCACAAACAAAACAACACTGAAACTTTATATAAACAAGAGACCACAGGATTCTGTATTTACTCAATTATTTCCTCCGACATTTAGTATCGAGGCAGCGGCATTGCCTCGTACACTGGCCACAAACAAAACAACACTGAAACTTTATATAAACAAGAGACCACAGGATTCTGTATTTACTCAATTATTTCCTCCGACAGTTAGTGTCGAGGCAGCAGCATTGCCTCGTACACTGGCCACAAATAAAACAACACTGAAACTTTATATAAACAAGAAACCACAGGATTCTGTATTTACTCAATAATTTCCTCCGTAAGCTGGCCACAAACAAAACAACACTGAAACTTTATATAAACAAGAAACCACAGGATTCTGTATTTACTCAATTATTTCCTCCGTACGCTGGCCACAAACAAAACAACACTGAAACTTTATATAAACAAGAAACCACAGGATTCTGTATTTACTCAATTATTTCCTCCGACATTTAGTGTCAAGGCAGCGGCATTGCCTCGTACACTGGCCACAAACAAAACAACACTGAAACTTTATATAAACAAGAGACCACAGGATTCTGTATTTACTCAATTATTTCCTCCGACATTTAGTATCGAGGCAGCAGCATTGCCTCGTACACTGGCCACAAATAAAACAACACTGAAACTTTACATAAACAAGAGACCACAGAATTCTGTATTTACTCAATTATTTCCTCCGACATTTAGTGTCGAGGCAGCAGCATTGCCTCGTACACTGGCCACAAACAAAACACTGACACATTTGATAGCTTAATCATTTTTTAGTGCAAATCAATAGTAAATATTTTATACACATACAGATACAATACATTGCATGTAAATACAAATGGTTTGGGCCACAAGTTTTAACAACATTAGACAATAGTCTGCACCACAGACGAATCTGTAGTCCAGTGGTAACACGCTGGACTGGTAATCCAGGCATCACAGGTTCGATCCCCCAGTCTGACCCTAATAAAATTAAGTCTTTCAGATAGGACGTTAAACCGAGGTCTCGTGTCGGTGCTTTACACCGTGTACGTAAAAGAACCAGAGGAGACTCTGGAATGGGTCTGTGTCTGTATCATTGCACTATCCTCTAAAAATCTAAAATTACTAATCTCTTCAGGAGGCGTCGCTGATATGGTCAACTGGTAGCGACAATAAATAAACGTAAAACATAAGTCCGCACCACGAAACTTTTTTATTCAATGCGCTTACAACTATCACATTTGTTCAATAGCCAACAACCCGAGAACAACATCGTGTATGACAGCAGTTATTTGCAGTAACACATGGTAGATAAACATTTACAGTCGAGAAAGCACCACAATCATAGAAGTAGTATACAGTCAAACCTGTGTTAGTGCTCACCTCCATTAAGCAGCCAACCTGTATTAAACAGCCAGTTGCCAGATTCCCAATTTGTTATACATTTGACCTCTATTAAGCAGCCAACCTGTATTAAACAGCCAGTTGCCAGATTCTCAATTTGTTGATTTGTTATATATTTTACCTCTATTAAGCAGCCACCTGTGCTAAGCAGCCATTTTGTGATTCCCTTGGCTGACTGTTTAAGACAGGTTTGACTGTAGATAAGTGATTCGGTGATACTTTATTTTCATTAGTTTTACATCTGTGTATTTAACAAACCATCATGCATGACCAGGGTTCATTCTAGGTCAGAGTTTTTGGGAGAAATGAGAAAGCGCGCTGTTGCGTCCTTAACTGGTGTTCTTAAATAAATTTCTGCAAAATATTGTTAACATGCACAGTATGACCATTAAATACAACATTTGAATAGAAGGAGTGCTCTATAATGGGCCAAGTGCATCTTACTGGACAAAATCCTGTATGAAAATTGTAAAAAACAAATATTTTTTAGGGAGAAGTGGGGCCCTAGGGGGCGAAGTCAGGGTCCCTAGGGCGACTACTTTGCCATGTTGCCTTCTAGATGCACACCCTGCATGACGGTTTTAAATTTCTATAAATCCACAAAATTAAGCTACCATGAAATTACAAATATATAGTACAGTACAATGAAGATCTGCTCAGCATGATTTTATATAGTACAGTACAATGAAGATCTGCTCGCATGATTTTATATAGTATAGTACAATGAAGATCTGCTCCCATGATTTTATATAGTACAGTACAATGAAGATCTGCTCGCATGATTTTATATAGTACAGTACAATGAAGATCTGCTCCCATGATTTTATATAGTACAGTACAATGAAGATCTGCTCGCATGATTTTATATAGTACAGTACAATGAAGATCTGCTCGCATGATTTTATATAGTACAGTACAATGAAGATCTGCCCCCAGGATTTTATATAGTACAGTACAATGACTACCTGCTCAGCATGATTTTATATAGTACAGTACAATGAAGATCTGCTCGCATGATTTTATATAGTACAGTACAATGACTACCTGCTCAGCATGATTTTATATAGTACAGTACAATGAAGATCTGCTCCCATGATTTTATATAGTACAGTACAATGAAGATCTGCTCCCATGATTTTATATAGTACAGTACAATGAAGATCTGCTCCCATGATTTTATATAGTACAGTACAATGAAGATCTGCTCCCATGATTTTATATAGTACAGTACAATGACTACCTGCTCAGCATGATTTTATATAGTACAGTACAATGACTACCTGCTCAGCATGATTTTATATAGTACAGTACAATGAAGATCTGCTCCCATGATTTTATATAGTACAGTACAATGAAGATCTGCTCCCATGATTTTATATAGTACAGTACAATGAAGATCTGCTCGCATGATTTTATATAGTACAGTACAATGAAGATCTGCTCCCATGATTATATATAGTACAGTACAATGAAGATCTGCTCCCATGATTTTATATAGTACAGTACAATGAAGATCTGCTCCCATGATTTTATATAGTACAGTACAATGAAGATCTGCTCTCATGATTTTATATAGTACAGTACAATGAAGATCTGCTCCCATGATTATATATAGTACAGTACAATGAAGATCTGCTCGCATGATTTTATATAGTACAGTACAATGAAGATCTGCTCCCATGATTTTATATAGTACAGTACAATGAAGATCTGCTCCCATGATTTTATATAGTACAGTACAATGACTACCTGCTCAGCATGATTTTATATAGTACAGTACAATGAGGATCTGCCTGCATGATTTTATATAATACAGTACAATGACTACCTGCTCAGCATGATTTTATATAGTACAGTACAATGAGGATCTGCCTGCATGATTTTATATAGTACAGTACAATGAAGATCTGCTCAGCATGATTTTATATAGTACAGTACAATGAAGATCTGCTCGCATGATTTTATATAGTACAGTACAATGAAGATCTGCTCGCATGATTTTATATAGTACAGTACAATGACTATCTGCTCCCATGATTTTATATAGTACAGTACAATGAAGATCTGCCCCCATGATTTTATATAGTACAATACAATGACTATCTGCTCCCATGATTTTATATAGTACAGTACAATGAAGATCTGCCCCCATGATTTTATAGAGTACAGTACAATGACTATCTGCTCCCATGATTTTATATAGTACAGTACAATGAAGATCTGCTCGCATGATTTTATATAGTACAGTACAATGAAGATCTGCTCGCATGATTTTATATAGTACAGTACAATGAAGATCTGCTCGCATGAATTTATATAGTACAGTACAATGAAGATCTGCTCCCATGATTTTATATAGTACAGTACAATGAAGATCTGCTCCCATGATTTTATATAGTACAGTACAATGACTATCTGCTCCCATGATTTTATATAGTACAGTACAATGAAGATCTGCTTAGCATGATTTTATATAGTACAGTACAATGAAGATCTGCTCGTATGATTTTTTATAGTACAGTACAATGAAGATCTGCTCAGCATGATTTTATATAGTACAGTACAATGAAGATCTGCTCGCATGATTTTATATAGTACAGTACAATGACTACCTGCTCGCATGATTTTATATAGTACAGTACAATGAAGATCTGCTCAGCATGATTTTATATAGTACAGTACAATGAAGATCTGCTCGCATGATTTTATATAGTACAGTACAATGACTACCTGCTCACATGATTTTATATAGTACAGTACAATGAAGATCTGCTCGCATGATTTTTTATAGTACAGTACAATGACTACCTGCTCACATGATTTTATATAGTACAGTAGAATGAAGATCTGCTCGCATGATTTTATATAGTACAGTACAATGACTACCTGCTCACATGATTTTATATAGTACAGTACAATGAAGATCTGCTCGCATGATTTTATATAGTACAGTACAATGACTACCTGCTCACATGATTTTATATAGTACAGTACAATGAAGATCTGCTCGCATGATTTTATATAGTACAGTACAATGACTACCTGCTCACATGATTTTATATAGTACAGTACAATGAAGATCTGCTCGCATGATTTTATATAGTACAGTACAATGACTACCTGCTCACATGATTTTATATAGTACAGTACAATGACTACCTGCTCACATGATTTTATATAGTACAGTACAATGACTACCTGCTCACATGATTTTATATAGTACAGTACAATGAAGATCTGCTCGCATGATTTTATATAGTACAGTACAATGACTACCTGCTCACATGAGTTTATATAGTACAGTACAATGAAGATCTGCTCGCATGATTTTATATAGTACAGTACAATGAAGATCTGCTCAGCATGATTTTATATAGTACAGTACAATGAAGATCTGCTCAGCATGATTTTATATATTACAGTACAATGAAGATCTGCTCAGCATGATTTTATATAGTACAGTACAATGAAGATCTGCTCAGCATGATTTTATATAGTACAGTACAATGAAGATCTGCTCGCATGATTTTATATAGTACAGTACTATGAAGATCTGCTCGCATGATTTTATATAGTACAGTACAATGAAGATCTGCTTGCATGATTTTATATAGTGCAGTACAATGAAGATCTGCTCGCATGATTTTATATAGTACAGTACAATGAAGATCTGCTCCATGATTTTATATAGTACAGTACAATGAAGATCTGCTCGCATGATTTTATATAGTACAGTACAATGAAGATCTGCTCAGCATGATTTTATATAGTACAGTACAATGAAGATCTGCTCAGCATGATTTTATATAGTACAGTACAATGAAGATCTGCTTAGCATGATTTTATATAGTACAGTACAATGAAGATCTGCTCAGCATGATTTTATATAGTACAGTACAATGAAGATCTGCTCGCATGATTTTATATAGTACAGTACAATGAAGATCTGCTCGCATGATTTTATATAGTACAGTACAATGAAGATCTGCTCAGCATGATTTTATATAGTACAGTACAATGAAGATCTGCTCAGCATGATTTTATATAGTACAGTACAATGAAGATCTGCTTAGCATGATTTTATATAGTACAGTACAATGAAGATCTGCTCAGCATGATTTTATATAGTACAGTACAATGAAGATCTGCTCGCATGATTTTATATAGTACAGTACAATGAAGATCTGCTTGCATGATTTTATATAGTGCAGTACAATGAAGATCTGCTTGCATGATTTTATATAGTACAGTACAATGAAGATCTGCTCCCATGATTTTATATAGTACAGTACAATGAAGATCTGCTCAGCATGATTTTATATAGTACAGTACAATGAAGATCTGCTCAGCATGATTTTATATAGTACAGTACAATGAAGATCTGCTCGCATGATTTTATATAGTACAGTACAATGAAGATCTGCTCGCATGATTTTATATAGTACAGTACAATGAAGATCTGCTCAGCATGATTTTATATAGTACAGTACAATGAAGATCTGCTCAGCATGATTTTATATAGTACAGTACAATGAAGATCTGCTCCCATGATTTTATATAGTACAGTACAATGAAGATCTGCTCAGCATGATTTTATATAGTACAGTACAATGAAGATCTGCTCCCAGGATTTTATTTAGTACAGTACAATGAAGATCTGCTCGCATGATTTTAGAAATCCGACCATACACAATTACATAAAGAAACCTTTTCTCGGGACGACATCGCGCTCAACATACCGAATTCTCGTACCATACCACAGTAGTTGGGGGGGTTTAAAGTCGATACCACAGCCTAGGTAATGATGCCGTCTCTCCCGACTATTATTGCTGGAGGAAGATTCTTGACATTTCGGAATTCTCTCAACATTTAGCAATTCCCGACATTTCGGAACTCTCGACACTTCGGAATTCTCATCATTTCGGAATTCTCGACATTTCGGAACTCTCAACATTTATCAATGCCCGACATTTCGGAATTCTCGACATTTCGGAATTCTCAACATTTCGGAACTCTCAACATTTCGGAATTCTCGACATTTATCAATGCCCGACATTTCGGAATTCCCGACATTTCGGAATTCTCGACATTCTCGTACCATAATGCAGCACTAAATACAACACGACAACATTTACAATGCAACACCGTTTCATCTGCCAAACAATGAAAACTTCTTGGTTTTTCCCTTATTAAGTAGCATATTTTGTACAGAATCCAGATCCGGTAAATGTTTTAGTGTTCCATATCCGGCTACCGACGGCTTCGAGCGCAACATTCTCTCGGCAACTCTCTGTATATCGGAAGCTGTGATTTTTCCTGAAAAAGAAATTATTGACGTCAAATTTGGTGTGTTTTTCACCTGAACAAAAAAATTCAAATTTTTTTTTTTACAAAATCCAGTAAGTTTAAACTTTATTTATTTTACAGTTTAATCACTCTCGTTGGCGCGGATGAAAGCGTATATGTGGTCATTCTTGTTGGAGGCAACCGGAGTAAACCCACTGTCCGATCTGGTGACCGTACCATCGCACATACGTCCTGGTCCGAGGATCGAACCCGGGTTGCATTGGTGAGAAGCGAGCACGATAACCACATCGTTAATCAGAGGTAGGGTGGGGGATTTACTGTGGGGTTGGGTGGGGGACTTACTGTGGAGGTAGGGTGGGGGACTTACTGTGGAGGTAGGGTGGGGGACACACACGCACGCACGCACGCACACACACACACACACACACACCAAAAGATGTGCACAGGAATGCTGACTTTGGTATCCAAATCCTTTGAGGAAATTATATTATTTTAATTATTTTACGAAACAAATATTTCTTTTATATCCGATTAGCGCAGTGGTTAACGCGCTCGCTTCTCACCAATGCAACCCAGGTTCGATCCTCGGACCGGGAAGTATGTAAGATGATACAGTGCTCGCCAGATCGGACAGGTGGGTTTTCTCCGGGTACTCCGGTTTCCTCCCACACGAATGACCACATTTACGCTTTCATCCGCGCCAACGAGAGTGATTAATATAAGTTGTTAGAACTTGCTTCACAATCGTTGTAAAATAAATAAAGTTTAAACTTTATATGCAACACTAATTGCAATCTATATTATTCAAGGTTACTGTGACGTAATTATATTTTGTTTTATTGCATGTTATACACAAGTTCCAGAAAAAACAATCAAATACGAAATGCCACATCCTGTTTATTATGTTGTTCTGTATGTCCTTTGTAAGAAGCAAAGGATATTATGTGTAATATCCGTCTTCGCTGTCTTATATAAGGGGCAATTGTTAGCAGTCATTATATTAGATATATTTCGATGAAATGAGAATAACAGATATGGGTATGTATTCATATAGTTTATACTGTTCTGATAAGCGTTTCGCTTTCATTTCTATAATCTTGTATTTATTGTGTACATAATTATTTGTTGTAAATTATGTTATATAATGTCGAGTAAATATGTGTAAGCCAAACACTCGACTATCTACTTGTACCATGGAATAATTTATTATTGAAAATGCTTCACTTGGTTACAATTTATATGTAGAGGTCGTGATAGCGCAGTTGTAGCGCTTTCACTTCAGGTGCGAAAGGTCCGGAGTTCGAGCCCCGCTGGGGCCATTACGATTGTGCCCCTAGGCAAGGCATTTAAATTTCACGTTCTTCCACACCAACATTAGTTACGACATTCCCTAAAGGACTAGATCATAATTAACGAAGTTTTAAAATAGCCATAGTTTTCTTTCCTATTTTCACATGTTTATAAATCATCTTAGTTGCATGCATGGCTGTTGTCTTATTCTTTTATTATGTAGCTTCTTATGATCATCTGATGTCTAATTTTACTGTTCGATTAAATAAGCATGTTCTGTTTTTAGCATAGTGTCTAATTTAATTAAATTTTTTATTTCCCATAGCTGTTTTACTCTTGTTATTCATATACACATGTTGTTATATAGTCGGTTATAAAAGCTCATCAGAGATTATGGTTTTTGTGATATGTCTTGCCGACTCAAAATAAAATTTATCTTATCTTATCTTCTACATGTTGACTATTGAACTTTTACGATATATCTATTGTCGTTTTTATTCTTTCATATCCATGTTCGTGCAGCTACCTATTATACAATTACGCTGCTGTTGGTGTGTACGATTGCGGCTCTACTTCCAGCCGGTACTTCCGCTTGCTGGGCTGCACCAGTGGTGTATGGACCAGTATGCACGTAGGTTAATTTCGTATACATTATATACAATAACAGTATAACCAAATTGGGGAACATATATATATGTATGAAGCATTTACATTGAGACGCGTACGTGTGGTTTAATTCAATCGCATATGTAACTTGACTGCATTTATAATTATAATACCATTTAAACGAAGTGCAACCTCCTTTATTTGGATTTCTACAAGATACTTAACTCTTTCAACGCCGAATAAATTCAGAGCATGTGCAAACAACATAGATCCAGATCAGCCGCGACGTAACGCCGCGTCTGATCAGGATCTATGTTGTTTGCTATTCGGACAGGTGCTTCAGCTCCACTGTCTGAAGAGCAATCAGCATATAGCCTGATCAGACGGCATGTTCTGTTCTGTCCGATCGGGTTCTCTACTTTTTTACAAGGTCGCTTTTATGCGACATTGGCGGTGAAAGAGTTAATCAGAGTCCATATTGTCGTACTCAACTTAAGCAATGTAATGTCTACGAATATATGAGAGTGTAAATTATAATGTATTATATATAGTTCTTGCAGCTTATATCTTATTTCCTATGAAAGTTGTACTGGTTACTGTTTACATGTTTCATTATGCTATTTCATGTTTTAATTTGTTGAGGGCCTCATGGTAGATTGACTTAATTGTTGAAATAAGTTCTCTCGTTAAATAAAGTCTTTATTATTATTATATATGTATAGTAGGTATTGTCAATACTGTATACGATGTCTCATATAATTATTGACATATTTTTCACGTGAATGCTTTTATGTATATATATGTTGTACAATGATGCACTTTTAAGTTGACCGCTCGCCCACATGGTTCGCCGGAGGCGAGGGTAAATAAGCTCAATCATGTTTTTAAGTTGAAATTGGAAAATAAAATTTCTTCTTCTACTTATATAATGAATTAATCACTTGCTCCAGTTATTTGGAAGGGAATGTGGATGTGACGGGTTGTAATGAGCGTGTGTGTTTTACGTTTATTTATCGTCGCTACCGGTTGCCCATATGAGCGACGCCTCCTGAAGAGATTAGTCATTTAGATTGTTGGAGGATAGTGCATGATACAGACAGAGACCAATTCCAGAGTCTCCTCTGGTTCTTTTACGTGCACGGAGTAAAACACCGACACGAGACCTCGGTTTAACGTCCCATCTGAAAGACTGTTTATTTGATTAGGGTCAGACGGGGGATCAAACCTGCGATCCCTGGATTACCAGTCCAGAGGTTGTAATGATATTAACATCTACGTATATAGCTAGGTATTCATGGATCAATGACCGAACGTACAAAACCCATGTTAATGTCAAGGCTTAAGCTATACCAAAAGTGTTGGGAGAAGTGAGAAAGCGCGCGATTGCGTCATCAAATGGTATTATTTAATAATTTTCAACATAATTGGGTTAAAATATACAACATGACCATTAACCCTTTCAGCCCCACAGGCCTCTAAATAGGCTTATGAAAAGTGTAGATCCAGATGAGCCGGCTCGTGACGAGCCGTCTCATCAGGATCTGCACTTTTTTGCCAGTAATAATTATTACTATTTTTAGATAAAATTACCCATTTTGATAAATGAACTGGTCCAAAGGGAATTTTCTTATTAATTTATTTGTCTGAAAATATCACGCACCAGTCCATGTCAGATACTTGGGGTTGAATGGGTTAAATACACTATTTGAATAGAAGGAGTGGTTTACAATGGCTAGTGTATCTTACTGGATAATAAATTGTCTGGAAATTGTTAAATAAAAATATTAGGGAGAAGGGCTGACGTATACGTCACGTGTTCTGTGCATTTATCTCCCTCCTGTCTGACGTATACGTCACGTGTTCTGTGCATTTATCTCTCCCTCCTGTCTGATGTATACGTAATGTGTTCTGTGCATTTATATCTCCCTCATGTCTGACGTATATGTCATGTGTTCTGTGCATTTTCTCTCCCTCATGGCTGACGTATACGTCACGTATTCTGTGCATGTATCTCTCCCTCCTGTCTGACGTATATGTCATGTGTTCTGTGCATTTTCTCTCCCTCATGGCTGACGTATACGTCACGTGTTCTGTGCATTTATCTCTCCCTCCTGTTTGACGTATACGTCATGCGTACTGTGCATTTATCTCTCCCTCCTGTCTGACGTATACGTCATGTGTTCTGAACATTAACTCTCCCTCCTGTCTGACGTATACGTCAAGTGTTCTGTGCATTTATCTCCCTCCTGTCTGACGTATACGTCATGTGTTCTGAACATTAACTCTCCCTCCTGTATGAGGTATACATCAAGTGTTCTGTACATTTATCTCCCCCCTGTCTGACGTATATGTCATGTGTTCTGTGCATTTATCTCCCTCCTGTCTTACGTATACGTCACGTGTTATGTGCATTTATCTCTCCATACTGTCTGACATATACGTCATGTGTTCTGAACATTATCTCTCCCTCCTGTCTGACGTATACGTTATGTGTTCTCGGCATGTTTCGAAACATTAACTCTCCCTTCCGTCCGACGTATACGTCATATGTTCTCGGCATGTTTCGAAACATTAACTCTCCCTTCCGTCCGACGTGCTTGCCGTGCATTCTCGAAATGCAGTAACTCTCCGGTCTCTTTTTGACGTACAGGTAATGAATTGTTGTCATGAAATGCAACACGGTTGAATGAAGAATACTGTATTTGAACTGCAACTAGTTACTGTTGGTGCAGCAATCGTCTGTAATAGCTGTCCGATTAGCACAGTTCTAATAACTTATATTAATCACTCTCGCTGGCGTGGATGAAAGCGTATATGTGGTCATTCGTGTGGGCGGAAACCGGGTTACCCGGAAAAAACCCATCTGTCCGATCTGGCGACCACCGTACCATCTCACATACTTCCCGGTCCGAGGATCGAACCCGGTTTGGTTTGGTGAGAAGCGAGTGCGCTAACCACTGCGCTAATCTGTGTCTCTTTTTCTGGAATGTTTTCCTTCATAACATCGATACAGTGTTTCAAGAATTAAAATGCATGTATGAATACTCACGACATGCAGGCCGAGTTAACAAATCTTCTGTACTGGAAAACATTGATACAACGTAACTTAAAAATGGCTTGAAAAACCAACTGAAGGCGGGGTTACATGCAGTCGTTTCAGTTGATATTCTGGTTTCGTTGTACCAACAATGGCCACTTGTGGTATCGAGTATTATTTTCCCTCGGTGATATTCACACGTGTGTTAACGACCAGGTGCTGGGTTCACCAGACACTGTTGGCCTGATGAGCCCTAATATAATTCTTAAACATTTACTATGCGGTTCAGGAGGAGAATTTGAGATTCAAGTTGCCCCTACTTCTTCTTCCGTATATTCCGGTGTATCCTCGTACTGACACAGCGTATTCTTCCGTTAAACTATATGACACCTTCCGGTGTATCCTCGTTCTGACGCAGCATATACTTCCGTTAAATACATGTGTAACAAAATGAAAGTGATCATTTTAACTAATGTGTAGTTGGGGCCTCTTTATCAATGGATTTCAGAGCATTTTGCCGTACCATTGAAACATTTATTCAGTGATTTTATCATAAATTGGGACGAATGTATCTATCCCAGATAAAGGACAGTGGTGTATTATTATATATCACTTATAAGGGAAATTCCCGTTTATTTGATATAAATCCGACTAGTATTAGCAGATTTGGGTTTATTCTTTTCAAATCACTGTTCCCTTTATCAGTGAAATTAACCTCCAGGGCCTGATAAGAACGCGCAGTCAATATGGTATGTTTCATATCGGCTGATAAATTCACGGAAAATGCGTGCGTATACTCAGGTGAAGGCTTTATAAATTCGGTCCCGTACAGCGCACTGACATTGCTTTCGGAACATCACACTTGACTGTTGTGGAATTGTACATGCGACAGATTTGGGTATGTAAATATATATTATATTGTTCGTAGTTCATTAGGTTATTTTATCTGAACGTCGTCTAAAGCAACTGTCCGAGACGTTACCAGAAACATGTTGTAGTAAATCGTTATTAAATGTGGTTCTAGTGATTTACGACGATGGATATCTACTGTTCATTACATACATAACAAGAAAAGCTATGACAATTGTTGCCATAGCAATACTCCTCTGCTATAAATAACAATGGAGGTATATATTAGCAAGACATCTCGACCCCCCATATTTAAAAGTCGCCATCGCATAAATGCATTTGGGCGACTAAGTTTTCTAAAACGTTTAAAATAAATACCATCTGACCGTGATGAACATGACCCTCTCAATATCAAATCTTTCAGAAGGGACTATAAACGAGACTCGCCTCGTTGCTATACAACATACATATAAAACATCCAACGTGTGGACACTATTTAGGTGGATCTGTAGTCCAGTGGTAACACGCTGGACTGGTATTCCAGGTATCACAGGTTTGATCCCCCGTCTGACCCTAATAAAATTAAACAGTCTTTCAGATGGGACGTTAAACCGAGGTCTCGTACACTGTGCACGTAACAGAACCAGAGGAGACTCTGGAATGGGTCTCTGTCTGTATCATTGCACTATCCTCCAAAATCTAAAATGACTAATCTCTTCAGGAGGCGTCGCTCATATGGACAACCGGTAACGACGATAAATAAACGTAAAACACACTATTTATACTAAGAATAACTATGCATGGTTTACTGTTAAACACGAGAAACGACAATATAGCAAACATGTCTACAGTGTTTTAGGAAAGGGTTGTTGCACCGACTTATTTAGTTAAAGAATGCCTTTAAATCTTAATGCTAGGTCACTTGCATAAGTGGTGAATGGTGGTAGGGGAAACCTACATTTGTATATTAGACATAAAAATATATATATATATGTGACCTGGGTTTGGAATTTGCGTCAGGGAATCACTTAATAACAAGATTTGTTATGTTATATTTATGTTATATTTCGGGTTTTTACGCCTGCATCAGCACCATTTTGGGCTATATCGCCGGCGGGCAGTTTACCTAATAATACCTTTCCTGGGCAGGCTCCAGCGGTTAACCAGTACTTTGGTGTACCAACCTCCGTAAGAAACTGCCAACTTTTTCATATAAATGAGACGCGGCCTGAGCGGGACTCGAACCCGTGACAATCGGTGATGATGGGTTACAGTGGATTACAAGTCGGCGACCTTAACCACTCGACCACGGAGGCGGACCGGGTTGGGGATTTGCGTCGGGGAATCGCTTAATAACAAGATAATTTATATACATGCAGTCTATATACATGCAATTGCATAAGAAATTATACATTTCTAACATCTTGAGCAAATATTTATGATGTTTTATTTACAATAAAGTGGACCACGATGGCCCTATATAGCTCACCTGACTCCATTGTTCACACAAGGGTGTCGTGCAACAACTATGAATATCATACATTGATCAATCTTACTAAATATCGGCGATAGATTTTCCGAAGAATTTGTAATATTTTGAGATGGAAGAATTTGTACCATGATAATTTAATACTAAATCATAAATCATAAATGGTGACTATAGACCACACACTGCTGTAATACACCACACACTGCTGGACTACACCACACACTGCTGTAATACACCACACACTGCTGTAATACACCACACACTGCTGTAATACACCACACACTGCTGTAATACACCACACACTGCTGTAATACACCACACACTGCTGTAATACACCACACACTGCTGTAATACACCACACACTGCTGTAATACACCACACACTGCTGTAATACACCACACACTGCTGTAATACACCACACACTGCTGTAATACACCACACACTGCTGTAATACACCACACACTGCTGTAATACATCACACACTGCTGTAATACACCACACACTGCTGGATCACGCCACACACTGCTGGATCACGCCACACACTGCTGTAATACGCCACACACTGCTGTAATACGCCACACACTGCTGGATCACGCCACACACTGCTGGATCACGCCACACACTGCTGTATTACACCACACACTGCTGGATTACAACGCTCACTGCTGGATTACAACGCTCACTGCTGGAATACAACGCTCACTGCTGGATCACGCCACACACTGCTGTAATACAGTTCCCACTGCTGGAATACACAACTGGCAGCTGGATTACACCACGCACTGCTGGAATACAGTTCCCACTGCTGTAATACACAGCTCACAGCTGGAATACACAGCTCACTACTATAATACACCGCTCACTGCTATAATACACCGCTCACTGCTATAATACACCGCTCACTGCTATAATACACTACCCACTGCTATAATACACTACCCACTGCTGTATTACACTACCCACTGCTATAATACACCTCTCACTGCTATAATACACCGCTCACTGCTATAATACACCGCTCACCGCTATAATGCACCGTTCACCGCTATAATGCACCGTTCACTGCTATAATGCACCGCTCGGTGCTATAATGCACCGCTCGGTGCTATAATGCACCGCTCGGTGCTATAATGCACTGATCGGTGCTGGAATGTACTGATCGGTGCTGGAATGCACTGATCGGTGCTGGAATGCACGGATCACTGCTGTATCACACTATCCACTGCTGTATCACACTATCCACTGCTGTATCACACTATCCACTGCTGTATCACACTATCCACTGCTGTATCACACTATCCACTGCTGTATCACACTATCCACTGCTGTATCACACTATCCACTGCTGTATCACACTATCCACTGCTGTATCACACTATCCACTGCTGTATTACACTATCCACTGCTAGAATACAGCTCACTGCTGTATTACACTACCCACTGCTAGAATACTGTTATATTTTATTTTCACTTTTGAGAATTTGTAGATCGTAAAATCACTGTTTATCCATTGAAAGCGTGATTACAATAACAAACGAGAAACACTCATGTACACTATTTATAAGTTTAATGTTCAACGAAAGATGAATATTTACATTAAGGAGATGATAAAACAAAGGTAACATTAGTTAACGAAATATACTATGACAAATGATAATCTTCACACGAAAACACAATCGCTCACTAGTCACTGAGAGTAAACATGAGTTAAATGTCTATAATGACATCCCGTTATTGTACGTACGCATTTACTTGAGACATCTGCATATTCGGCTGACCTTAGGTCATATACGAAGTTACAATCGGTATAAGGCCGTTCTAACTTGATGTTTTAATATAATCCGATTGATGGCGCAGTGATAATGCCACTAATTATGACAGTAGATATCCCAGGTTCGATCCCCGAAAAGGTAAAATTTTATTTTTATTATTTCTTGATTTTATAAAAATGGTACACATAGCACTCTCGCTTTGCACGGTTTTATTAACATTCATTGATTGGCAAGATGCAAGCATCAGATCACTACTCCGGAGAAAAGCCGACTGAGGTAGTGATTACTATACATGGCTCGGATACAGAGGATACCGACTCGGCATATGATTGTGGCAGCTCCACTGACACAGCGAGCGAAGATGGATCGTGATTTTGAAATTTCATGATGCTCGTAAAATTGTATAAGTTGTGTTGTAGAAAAATAAAATAAAATATCATAAAAATAAGAAATAAGAAATAAAACACATACTAGCATCAAAATGGGAATCGGGAAACATTGATTTAAAATATAAAGAATATAACTGAAATAATTTATAAATAAATATCTATCATCGTAATAAAAAATCTTTCTTTCTATTTTAGTAACTTCGCAATTTTTAAGCAGATTCGAACCCACGCGATATATATGACGTATCAAAAAGACAAATGTGTGACATATATGATCGTATCAAAAAGGTAATGAGGTGCGACAAATATTATTTCACGTCACATATATGTTCGGTTCGTGTGACATACGATCGTGTGTGCTGGACTGGTAATCTAGGGCTTGCAGGTTCGATCCTCCGTCTGACCTTAATAAAATTAACAGCACTATCCTCCAAAAATCTAAAATAACCAATACCTTCAGGAGGCGTCGCTCAATGGGCAACCGGTAGCGATGATAAATAAACGCGCGCCACGCACGCACACACACGATCGTGTGACGAATATGATCTGTGACATATTTGATCTTACAGTTAAGGACGTTCCAGTCTGTCGATGTTTCACTTCTAGCCAAATGAAAGCCTGGGGACAACTCTTTTCTACAAGATAATATCGCTAAATATAGAAATAGAATCCTATCGGAAATCGCCGAACAGGCACGATTATACACGATCATTTCCGAATATACACGAATGTTCCCGTAGACTCGTTTACATATAATGTCCCGTTTCAGTGTTATATCGACGAGGTGGCGGAAATCGCCGAACAGGCACGATTACACACGATCATTTCCCAATATACACGAATGTTCTCGTAGACTCATTTACATAATATAAATTATATTATAATGTCCCGTTTCTGTGTTATATCTATCTAGCTATCTATCTATCTTCCGCTAATGTCGAACCACTCGCGGGGACGTAGACATGTTGCGCGTTCAAAAACCGCAAATAAGTTAAAAGTACGAGTAGTTAAAGGTATAATTTAAGAAAGTAATGAAAATAAGTTGTGGTAAAAGTTTAAAAGCAGCTGCGCAGAACAACTATGGACTGGCATGATCAATATGGCAAACTGCCGTATTGAATTGCTCTATGGTAGGGAGATGGACACTGTCACGAGGGAGATGGTTCCAATGGTAGATTGTTCTTGGAAAAAAAGAAAACTTGTAGTAGTCTGTAGTTGCTGTAATTAACCTATAGCTTAAGGAATGGCAATGGCGAGCAGGACGGGAGAGGGGAACTAGGTAATTTTCAATGGAAATAGCAACAAGATCATTATGAATTTTATACATAAGGGATAACCTATTGTCAATACACCGTTGATCTAGTCTGCGTAGATTTAGGGAATGTAGCATGTCTGTAACACTAGAGGTACGATAGAAGTCAGCCTTTATCCAACGGGCTGCTCTCCGCTGGACACCTTCAATTTGGTCTATCAATGTTTGGGTATGGGGCGACCAGATCTCGGAACCATATTCAAGCTGGGGTCTCACTAGTGTCTGGTAAGCCATGGACTTAAGGGGTTCGGATTTGACCTGGAGGTTTCTACGTAGAAATCCTAATGTTTGGTTTGCTTTCTTTGTTGACCTTTTTATGTGAGTGCCCCACGACAGGTTATTTGAGATATCCACGCCAAGGTATTTGGCTGAGGTGACCGACTCAAGTTGGACTCCATGGAGTTTATATTTACTGGGAATAGGATGTTTCCTTCTGGTGACGTGGATAACTTGACATTTGGAGGAGGAGTTAAATTTCATGTCCCACTCCAACTCCCACTCTTCTAATCTCTTAAGATCGTTTTGGAGTGTGACCGATTTATTTGCAGATGTCAGTGATAGATAGACTGCAGTATCATCTGCAAAGATACGGACTTTGGAACTGATGTTTTGTGGTAGGTCGTTTATGTAGGCTAGGAAAAGCAGGGGTCCAAGTACGGATCCCTGCGACCATTGAGAAATTTAAACATGTTTATTGGTCTAAGCATAAGTATTATACATAATTATATATTATATATACAGTCAACATCCGTTGTCAAAGTCGGTTTTGTCGAATTATCCGGTTATCTCGAAGTAGGATCAAAATCCCGTTTCAGAAACTATCAGTTTACATAATAACTGGCTCCGTTTATATAGACTTTCGTTAAGTCAAACTTCGGTTATGTCTAAGTATTTTATTCGGTCCGACGGAATTCGACATAACGGAGGTAGACTGTATTTAAAATTACATAGTAAACACACATAGTAATTTACAATAAGCAGTGACAAGATTGAACAGAAAGCTAAATAACGCACGATGGTAACTACAAATATACTATAAACACAATACTGATGATGTAAATATTTGTATAAACCTAATTTATATAAACTAAATTTGTACAAACTAAATTTATATCAACTAAATATATATAAACTAAATTTACATAAACTAAATTTATAGAAACTAAATTAAATTTGTGTAAACTAAATTTATATAAACTAAATAAACTAAATTTATATAAACTAAATTTATATAAACTAAATTT
>JABXNX010003165.1:0-37473 GCA_014843695.1 Archivesica marissinica | reverse complement strand
TACAATACCACAGGTTACACGTGTACAATGTGGCTGTAGGTAGCGGTATTCTCTACAATACCACAGGTTACACGTGTACAATGTGGCTGTAGGTAGCGGTATTCTCTACAACAATACCACAGGTTACACGTGTACAATGTGGCTGTAGGTAGCGGTATTCTCTACAACAATACCACAGGTTACACGTGTACAATGTGGCTGTAGGTAGCGGTATTCTCTACAACAATACCACAGGTTACACGTGTACAATGTGGCTGTAGGTAGCGGTATTCTCTACAACAATACCACAGGTTACACGTGTACAATGTGGCTGTAGGTAGCGGTATTCTCTACAATACCACAGGTTACACGTGTACAATGTGGCTGTAGGTAGCGGTATTCTCTACAACAATACCACAGGTTACACGTGTACAATGTGGCTGTAGGTAGCGGTATTCTCTACAACAATACCACAGGTTACACGTGTACAATGTGGCTGTAGGTAGCGGTATTCTCTACAACAATACCACAGGTTACACGTGTACAATGTGGCTGTAGGTAGCGGTATTCTCTACAACAATACCACAGGTTACACGTGTACAATGTGGCTGTAGGTAGCGGTATTCTCTACAATACCACAGGTTACACGTGTACAATGTGGCTGTAGGTAGCGGTATTCTCTACAACAATACCACAGGTTACACGTGTACAATGTGGCTGTAGGTAGCGGTATTCTCTACAACAATACCACAGGTTACACGTGTACAATGTGGCTGTAGGTAGCGGTATTCTCTACAACAATACCACAGGTACACTGTGGCTGTAGGTAGCGGTATTCTCTACTACAATACCACAGGTTACACGTGTACAATGTGGCTGTAGGTAGCGGTATTCTCTACAATACCACAGGTTACACGTGTACATTGTGGCTGTAGGTAGCGGTATTCTCTACAATACCACAGGTTACACGTGTACAATGTGGCTGTAGGTAGCGGTATTCTCTACAATACCACAGGTTACACGTGTACAATGTGGCTGTAGGTAGCGGTATTCTCTACAATACCACAGGTTACACGTGTACAATGTGGCTGTAGGTAGCGGTATTCTCTACAATACCACAGGTTACACGTGTACAATGTGGCTGTAGGTAGCGGTATTCTCTACAATACCACAGGTTACACGTGTACAATGTGGCTGTAGGTAGCGGTATTCTCTACAATACCACAGGTTACACGTGTACAATGTGGCTGTAGGTAGCGGTATTCTCTACAACAATACCACAGGTTACACGTGTACAATGTGGCTGTAGGTAGCGGTATTCTCTACAACAATACCACAGGTTACACGTGTACAATGTGGCTGTAGGTAGCGGTATTCTCTACAATACCACAGGTTACACGTGTACAATGTGGCTGTAGGTAGCGGTATTCTCTACAACAATACCACAGGTTACACGTGTACAATGTGGCTGTAGGTAGCGGTATTCTCTACAACAATACCACAGGTTACACGTGTACAATGTGGCTGTAGGTAGCGGTATTCTCTACAACAATACCACAGGTTACACGTGTACAATGTGGCTGTAGGTAGCGGTATTCTCTACAATACCACAGGTTACACGTGTACAATGTGGCTGTAGGTAGCGGTATTCTCTACAATACCACAGGTTACACGTGTACAATGTGGCTGTAGGTAGCGGTATTCTCTACAATACCACAGGTTACACGTGTACATTGTGGCTGTAGGTAGCGGTATTCTCTACAATACCACAGGTTACACGTGTACATTGTGGCTGTAGGTAGCGGTATTCTCTACAATACCACAGGTTACACGTGTACAATGTGGCTGTAGGTAGCGGTATTCTCTACAACAATACCACAGGTTACACGTGTACAATGTGGCTGTAGGTAGCGGTATTCTCTACAATACCATTACAACACAACACACAATACCACAGGTTACACGTGTACAATGTGGCTGTAGGTAGCGGTATTCTCTACAATACCACAGGTTACACTTGTACAGTGAGGCTGTAGGTAGCGGTATTCTCCATAACAATACCACAGGTTACACGTGTACATTGTGGCTGTTGGTAGCGGTATTCTCTACTACAATACCACAGGTTACATGTGTACATTGTGGCTGTAGGTAGCGGTATTCTCTACTACAATACCACAGGTTACACGTGTAAATTGTGGCTGTAGTTAGCGGTATTCTCTACAACAATACCACAGGTTACACGTGTACATTGTGGCTGTAGGTAGCGGTATTCTCTAAAATACCACAGGTTACACGTGTACACTGTGGCTGTAGGTAGCGGTATTCTCTACTACAATACCACAGGTTACACGTGTACATTGTGGCTGTAGATAGCGGTATTCTCTACTACAATACAACAGGTCACACGTGTACATTGTGGTTGTAGGTAGCGATATTCTCTACAACAATACCACAGGTTACACATGTACATTGTGGCTGTAGGTAGCGATATTCTCTACAACAATACCACAGGTTACACGTGTACATTGTGGCTGTAGGTAGCGATATTCTCTACAACAATACCACAGGTTACACGTGTACAATGTGGCTGTAGGTAGCGGTATTCTCTACAATACCACAGGTTACACTTGTACAGTGTGGCTGTAGGTAGCGGTATTCTCCATTACAATACCACAGGTTACACGTGTACATTGTGGCTGTAGGTAGCGGTATTCTCTACTACAATACCACAGGCTACACATGTACATTGTGGCTGTATGTAGCGGTATTCTCTACAACAATACCACAGGTTACACGTGTACATTGTGGCTGTAGGTAGCGGTATTCTCTACAATACCACAGGTAACAAGTGTACAATGTGGCTGTAGGTAGCAGTATTGTCTACAATACCACAGGTTACACGTGTACATTGTGGATGTAGGTAGCGGTATTCTCTACAATACCACAGGTTGCACGTGTACACTGTGGCTGTAGGTAGAGGTATTCTCTACAATACCACAGGTTACACGTGTACATTGTGGCTGTAGGTAGCGGTATTCTCTACAATACCACAGGTTACACGTGTACAATGTGGCTGTAGGTAGCGGTATTCTCTACTACAATACCACAGGTTACACGTGTACAATGTGGCTGTAGGTAGCGGTATTCTCTACAATACCACAGGTTACACGTGTACATTGTGGCTGTAGGTAGCGGTATTCTCTACAACAATACCACAGGTTACACGTGTACATTGTGGCTGTAGGTAGCGGTATTCTCTACTACAATACCACAGGTTACACGTGTACATTGTGGCTGTAGGTAGCGGTATTCTCTACAATACCACAGGTTACACGTGTACATTGTGGCTGTAGGTAGCGGTATTCTCTACTACAATACCACAGGTTACACGTGTACATTGTGGCTGTAGGTAGCGGTATTCTCTACAATACCACAGGTTACACGTGTACATTGTGGCTGTAGGTAGCGGTATTCTCTACAACAATACCACAGGTTACACGTGTACATTGTGGCTGTAGGTAGCGGTATTCTCTACAATACCACAGGTTACACTGTACATGTGCTGTAGGTAGCGGTATTCTCATAACAATACCACAGGTTACACGTGTACATTGTGGCTGTAGGTAGCGGTATTCTCTACTACAATACCACAGGTTACACGTGTACACTGTGGCTGTAGGTAGCGGTATTCTCTACTACAATACCACAGGTTACACGTGTACATTGTGGCTGTAGATAGCGGTATTCTCTACTACAATACAACAGGTCACTCGTGTACATTGTGGTTGTAGGTAGCGGTATTCTCTACAACAATACCACAGGTTACACATGTACATTGTGGCTGTAGGTAGCGATATTCTCTACTACAATACCACAGGTTACACGTGTACATTGTGGCTGTAGGTAGCGGTATTCTCTACAACAATACCACAGGTTACACGTGTACATTGTGGCTGTAGGTAGCGGAATTCTCTACAATACCACAGGTTACACGTGTACATTGTGGCTGTAGGTAGCGGTATTCTCTACAACAATACCACAGGTTACACGTGTACATTGTGGCTGTAGGTAGCGGTATTCTCTACTACAATACCACAGGTTACACATGTACATTGTGGCTGTAGGTAGCGGTATTTTCTACAACAATACCACAAGTTACACGTGTACATTGTGGCTGTAAGTAGCGGTATTCTCTACAATACCACAGGTTACACGTGTACATTGTGGCTGTATGTAGCGGTATTCTCTACTACAATACCACAGGTTACACATGTGCATTGTGGCTGTAGGTAGCGGTATTCTCTACTACAATACCACAGGTTACACGTGTACATTGTGGCTGTAGGTTGCGGTATTCTCTACAATGCCACAGGTTACACTTGTATATTGTGGCTGTAGGTAGCGGTATTCTCTACAACAATACCACAGGTTACACGTGTACATTGTGGCTGTAGGTAGCGGTATTCTCTACAACAATACCACAGGTTACACGTGTACATTGTGGCTGTAGGTAGCGGTATTCTCTACAACAATATCACAGGTTACACATGTACATTGTGACTGTAGGTAGCGGTATTCTCTACTACAATAACACAGGTTACACGTGTACATTGTGGCTATAGGTAGCGGTATTCTCTACAATACCACAGGTTACACGTGTACATTGTGGCTGTAGGTAGCGGTATTCTCTACAATACCACAGGTTACACGTGTATATTGTGGCTGTAGGTAGCGGTATTCTCTACTACAATACCACAGGTTACACGTGTACATTGTGGCTGTAGGTAGCGGTATTCTCTACAATACCATAGGTTACACGTGTACATTGTGGCTGTAGTTAGCGGTATTCTCTACAATACCACAGGTTACACGTGTACAATGTGACTGTAGGTAGCGGTATTCTCTACTACAATACCACAGGTTACACGTGTACAATGTGGCTGTAGGTAGCGGTATTCTCTACAATACCACAGGTTACACGTGTACATTGTGGCTGTAGGTAGCGGTATTCTCTACTACAATACCACAGGTTACACGTGTACATTGTGGCTGTAGGTAGCGGTATTCTCTACTACAATACCACAGGTTACACGTGTACAATGTGGCTGTAGGTAGCGGTATTCTCTACTACAATACCACAGGTTACACGTGTACATTGTGGCTGTAGGTAGCGGTATTCTCTACTACAATACCACAGGTTACACGTGTACATTGTGGCTGTAGGTAGCGGTATACTCTACTACAATACCACAGGTTACACGTGTACATTGTGGCTGTAGGTAGCGGTATTCTCTACTACAATACCACAGGTTACACGTGTACAATGTGGCTGTAGGTAGCGGTATTCTCTACAACAATACCACAGGTTACACGTTTACATTGTGGCTGTAGGTAGCGGTATTCTCTACTACAATGCCACATGTTACACGTGTACAATGTGGCTGTAGGTAGCGGTATTCTCTACTACAATACCACAGGTTACACGTGTACATTGTGGCTGTAGGTAGCGGTATTCTCTATAACAATACCACAGGTTACACGTGTACATTGTGGCTGTAGGTAGCGGTATTCCATACAACAATACCACTGGTTACACGTGTACATTGTGGCTGTAGTTAGCGGTATTCTCTACTACAATACCACAGGTTACACGTGTACATTGTGGCTGTAGGTAGCGGTATTCTCTACTACAATACCACAGATTACACGTGTACATTGTGGCTGTATGTAGCGGTATTCTCTACTACAATACCACAGGTAACACGTGTACACTGTGGCTGTAGGTCGCGGTATTCTCTACTACAATACCACAGGTTACACGTGTACATTGTGGCTGTAGATAGCGGTATTCTCTACTACAATACAACAGGTCACTCGTGTACATTGTGGTTGTAGGTAGCGGTATTCTCTACAACAATACCACAGGTTACACATGTACATTGTGGCTGTAGGTAGCGATATTCTCTACTACAATACCACAGGTTACACGTGTACATTGTGGCTGTAGGTAGCGGTATTCTCTACAACAATACCACAGGTTACACGTGTACATTGTGGCTGTAGGTAGCGGAATTCTCTACAATACCACAGGTTACACGTGTACATTGTGGCTGTAGGTTGCGGTATTCTCTACAACAATACCACAGGTTACACGTGTACATTGTGGCTGTAGGTAGCGGTATTCTCTACTACAATACCACAGGTTACACATGTACATTGTGGCTGTAGGTAGCGGTATTTTCTACAACAATACCACAAGTTACACATGTACATTGTGGCTGTAAGTAGCGGTATTCTCTACAATACCACAGGTTACACGTGTACATTGTGGCTGTATGTAGCGGTATTCTCTACTACAATACCACAGGTTACACATGTACATTGTGGCTGTAGGTAGCGGTATTTCTACAACAATACCACAGGTTACACGTGTACATTGTGGCTGTAGGTAGCGGTATTCTCTACAATACCACAGGTTACACGTGTACATTGTGGCTGTATGTAGCGGTATTCTCTACTACAATACCACAGGTTACACATGTGCATTGTGGCTGTAGGTAGCGGTATTCTCTACTACAATACCACAGGTTACACGTGTATATTGTGGCTGTAGGTAGCGGTATTCTCTACAACAATACCACAGGTTACACGTGTACATTGTGGCTGTAGGTAGCGGTATTCTCTACAATACCACAGGTTACACGTGTACAATGTGGCTGTAGGTAGCGGTATTCTCTACTACAATACCACAGGTTACACGTGTACAATGTGGCTGTAGGTAGCGGTATTCTCTACAATACCACAGGTTACACGTGTACATTGTGGCTGTAGGTAGCGGTATTCTCTACAACAATACCACAGGTTACACGTGTACATTGTGGCTGTAGGTAGCGGTATTCTCTACTACAATACCACAGGTTACACGTGTACATTGTGGCTGTAGGTAGCGGTATTCTCTACAATACCACAGGTTACACGTGTACATTGTGGCTGTAGGTAGCGGTATTCTCTACAACAATACCACAGGTTACACGTGTACATTGTGGCTGTAGGTAGCGGTATTCTCTAAAATACCACAGGTTACACGTGTACATTGTGGCTGTAGGTAGCGGTATTCTCTACAACAATACCACAGGTTACACGTGTACATTGTGGCTGTAGGTTGCGGTATTCTCTACTACAATACCACATGTTACACGTGTACATTGTGGCTGTAGGTAGCGGTATTCTCTACTACAATACCACAGATTACACGTGTACATTGTGGCTGTAGGTAGCGGTATTCTCTACTACAATACCACAGGTTACACGTGTACACTGTGGCTGTAGGTAGCGGTATTCTCTACTACAATACCACAGGTTACACGTGTACATTGTGGCTGTAGATAGCGGTATTCTCTACTACAATACAACAGGTCACTCGTGTACATTGTGGTTGTAGGTAGCGGTATTCTCTACAACAATACCACAGGTTACACATGTACATTGTGGCTGTAGGTAGCGATATTCTCTACTACAATACCACAGGTTACACGTGTACATTGTGGCTGTAGGTAGCGGTATTCTCTACAACAATACCACAGGTTACACGTGTACATTGTGGCTGTAGGTAGCGGTATTCTCTACAATACCACAGGTTACACGTGTACATTGTGGCTGTAGGTTGCGGTATTCTCTACAACAATACCACAGGTTACACGTGTACATTGTGGCTGTAGGTAGCGGTATTCTCTACTACAATACCACAGGTTACACATGTACATTGTGGCTGTAGGTAGCGGTATTTTCTACAACAATACCACAAGTTACACGTGTACATTGTGGCTGTAGGTAGCGGTATTCTCTACAATACCACAGGTTACACGTGTACATTGTGGCTGTATGTAGCGGTATTCTCTACTACAATACCACAGGTTACACATGTGCATTGTGGCTGTAGGTAGCGGTATTCTCTACTACAATACCACAGGTTACACGTGTATATTGTGGCTGTAGGTAGCGGTATTCTCTACAACAATACCACAGGTTACACGTGTACATTGTGGCTGTAGGTAGCGGTATTCTCTACAATACCACAGGTTACACGTGTACATTGTGGCTGTAGGTAGCGGTATTCTCTACAACAATACCACAGGTTACACGTGTACATTGTGGCTGTAGGTAGCGGTATTCTCTACTACAATACCACAGGTTACACGTGTACATTGTGGCTGTAGGTAGCGGTATTCTCTACTACAATACCACAGGTTACACGTGTACATTGTGGCTGTAGGTAGCGGTATTCTCTACAATACCACAGGTTACACGTGTACATTGTGGCTGTAGGTAGCGGTATTCTCTACAATACCACAGGTTACACGTGTACATTGTGGCTGTAGGTAGCGGTATTCTCTACAATACCACAGGTTACACGTGTACATTGTGGCTGTAGGTAGCGGTATTCTCTACAATACCACAGGTTACACGTGTACATTGTGGCTGTAGGTAGCGGTATTCTCTACAATACCACAGGTTACACGTGTACAATGTGACTGTAGGTAGCGGTATTCTCTACTACAATACCACAGGTTACACGTGTACAATGTGGCTGTAGGTAGCGGTATTCTCTACAATACCACAGGTTACACGTGTACATTGTGGCTGTAGGTAGCGGTATTCTCTACTACAATACCACAGGTTACACGTGTACATTGTGGCTGTAGGTAGCGGTATTCTCTACTACAATACCACAGGTTACACGTTTACAATGTGGCTGTAGGTAGCGGTATTCTCTACTACAATACCACAGGTTACACGTGTACATTGTGGCTGTAGATAGCGGTATTCTCTACTACAATACCACAGGTTACACGTGTACATTGTGGCTGTAGGTAGCGGTATTCTCTACTACATTACCACAGGTTACACGTGTACATTGTGGCTGTAGGTAGCGGTATTCTCTACTACAATACCACAGGTTACACGTGTACAATGTGGCTGTAGGTAGCGGTATTCTCTACAACAATACCACAGGTTACACGTGTACATTGTGGCTGTAGGTAGCGGTATTCTCTACTACAATGCCACATGTTACACGTGTACAATGTGGCTGTAGGTAGCGGTATTCTCTACTACAATACCACAGGTTACACGTGTACATTGTGGCTGTAGGTAGCGGTATTCTCTATAACAATACCACAGGTTACACGTGTACATTGTGGCTGTAGGTAGCGGTATTCCATACAACAATACCACAGGTTACACGTGTACATTGTGGCTGTAGTTAGCGGTATTCTCTACTACAATACCACAGGTTACACGTGTACATTGTGGCTGTAGGTAGCGGTATTCTCTACTACAATACCACAGGTTACACGTGTACATTGTGGCTGTAGGTAGCGGTATTCTCTACTACAATACCACAGGTTACACGTGTACATTGTGGCTGTAGGTAGCGGTATTCTCTACTACAATACCACAGGTTACACGTGTACATTGTGGCTGTAGGTAGCGGTATTCTCTACTACAATACCACAGGTTACACGTGTACATTGTGGCTGTAGGTAGCGGTATTCTCTACACTACAATACCACAGGTTACACGTGTACATTGTGGCTGTAGGTAGCGGTATTCTCTACAATACCACAGGTTCACGTGTACATGTGGCTGTAGGTAGCGGTATTCTCTACAATACCACAGGTTACACTGTACATGTGGCTGTAGGTAGCGGTATTCACTACAATACCACAGGTTACACGTGTACATTGTGGCTGTAGGTAGCGGTATTCTCTACAATACCACAGGTTACACGTGTACATTGTGGCTGTAGGTAGCGGTATTCTCTACAACAATACCACAGGTTACACGTGTACATTGTGGCTGTAGGTAGCGGTATTCTCTACAATACCACAGGTTACACGTGTACATTGTGGCTGTAGGTAGCGGTATTCTCTACAACAATACCACAGGTTACACGTGTACATTGTGGCTGTAGGTAGCGGTATTCTCTACAATACCACAGGTTACACGTGTACATTGTGGCTGTAGGTAGCGGTATTCTCTACTACAATACCACAGGTTACACGTGTACATTGTGGCTGTAGGTAGCGGTATTCTCTACTACAATACCACAGGTTACACGTGTACATTGTGGCTGTAGGTAGCGGTATTCTCTACTACAATACCACAGGTTACACGTGTACATTGTGGCTGTAGGTAGCGGTATTCTCTACTACAATACCACAGGTTACACGTGTACATTGTGGCTGTAGGTAGCGGTATTCTCTACTACAATACCACAGGTTACACGTGTACATTGTGGCTGTAGGTAGCGGTATTCTCTACTACAATACCACAGGTTACACGTGTACATTGTGGCTGTAGGTAGCGGTATTCTCTACTACAATACCACAGGTTACACGTGTACATTGTGGCTGTAGGTAGCGGTATTCTCTACTACAATACCACAGGTTACACGTGTACAATGTGGCTGTAGGTAGCGGTATTCTCTACTACAATACCACAGGTTACACGTGTACATTGTGGCTGTAGGTAGCGGTATTCTCTACTACAATACCACAGGTTACACGTGTACATTGTGGCTGTAGGTAGCGGTATTCTCTACTACAATACCACAGGTTACACGTGTACATTGTGGCTGTAGGTAGCGGTATTCTCTACAACAATACCACAGGTTACACGTGTACATTGTGGCTGTAGGTAGCGGTATTCTCTACTACAATACCACAGGTTACACGTGTACATTGTGGCTGTAGGTAGCGGTATTCTCTACTACAATACCACAGGTTACACGTGTACATTGTGGCTGTAGGTAGCGGTATTCTCTACTACAATACCACAGGTTACACGTGTACATTGTGGCTGTAGGTAGCGGTATTCTCTACAACAATACCACAGGTTACACGTGTACATTGTGGCTGTAGGTAGCGGTATTCTCTACAATACCACAGGTTACACGTGTACATTGTGGCTGTAGGTAGCGGTATTCTCTACTACAATACCACAGGTTACACGTGTACATTGTGGCTGTAGGTAGCGGTATTCTCTACTACAATACCACAGGTTACACGTGTATATTGTGGCTGTAGGTAGCGGTATTCTCTACAACAATACCACAGGTTACACGTGTACATTGTGGCTGTAGGTAGCGGTATTCTCTACAATACCACAGGTTACACGTGTACATTGTGGCTGTATGTAGCGGTATTCTCTACTACAATACCACAGGTTACACATGTGCATTGTGGCTGTAGGTAGCGGTATTCTCTACTACAATACCACAGGTTACACGTGTACATTGTGGCTGTAGGTAGCGGTATTCTCTACAATACCACAGGTTACACGTGTACATTGTGGCTGTAGGTAGCGGTATTCTCTACTACAATACCACAGGTTACACGTGTACATTGTGGCTGTAGGTAGCGGTATTCTCTACAACAATACCACAGGTTACACGTGTACAATGTGGCTGTAGGTAGCGGTATTCTCTACAACAATACCACAGGTTACACGTGTACATTGTGGCTGTAGGTAGCGGTATTCTCTACAACAATATCACAGGTTACACATGTACATTGTGACTGTAGGTAGCGGTATTCTCTACTACAATACCACAGGTTACACGTGTACATTGTGGCTGTAGGTAGCGGTATTCTCTACAATACCACAGGTTACACGTGTACATTGTGGCTGTAGGTAGCGGTATTCTCTACAATACCACAGGTTACACGTGTATATTGTGGCTGTAGGTAGCGGTATTCTCTACTACAATACCACAGGTTACACGTGTACATTGTGGCTGTAGGTAGCGGTATTCTCTACAATACCATAGGTTACACGTGTACATTGTGGCTGTAGGTAGCGGTATTCTCTACAATACCACAGGTTACACGTGTACAATGTGACTGTAGGTAGCGGTATTCTCTACTACAATACCACAGGTTACACGTGTACAATGTGGCTGTAGGTAGCGGTATTCTCTACAATACCACAGGTTACACGTGTACATTGTGGCTGTAGGTAGCGGTATTCTCTACTACAATACCACAGGTTACACGTGTACAATGTGGCTGTATGTAGCGGTATTCTCTACTACAATACCACAGGTTACACGTGTACATTGTGGCTGTAGGTAGCGGTATTCTCTACTGCAATACCACAGGTTACACGTTTACAATGTGGCTGTAGGTAGCGGTATTCTCTACTACAATACCACAGGTTACACGTGTACATTGTGGCTGTAGGTAGCGGTATTCTCTACTACAATACCACAGGTTACACGTGTACATTGTGGCTGTAGGTAGCGGTATTCTCTACTACAATACCACAGGTTACACATGTACAATGTGGCTATAGGTAGCGGTATTCTCTACTACAATACCACAGGTTACACGTGTACACTGTGGCTGTATGTAGCGGTATTCTCTACTACAATACCACAGGTTACACGTGTACAATGTGGCTGTAGGTAGCGGTATTCTCTACTACAATACCGCAGGTTACACGTGTACAATGTGGCTGTAGGTAGCGGTATTCTCTACTACAATAGCACAGGTTACACGTGTACAATGTGGCTGTAGGTAGCGGTATTCTCTACTACAATACCACAGGTTACACGTGTACAATGTGGCTGTAGGTAGCTGTATTCTCTACTACAATACCACTGGTTACACGTTTCATATTCTGAATGGACAAGCGAGAAGGTATTTAGACTTGCATCGCATAATAAACCTACTATTCCAGTCGAATACTACTTTGCTTTGTACTGCCAGTTTGACCTTATATTTCCCTACAGATACGCTAAGGAATATACCGTCGTGTAAATAATCTAAGAAGAACTGTGTAAGATGATATTTCCCTACAATTCTATATATGTTGTATGTATGTTCCTTTTAATGTCAAACCCCTCGCGGGGAATTAGACATGTTTTCCTGGGCAGGCTTAGCCGACCTAAGCGATTAACCAGTACTAAGCAATGTGTGTGAGGTGCCTTGCTCAATGACACTACATACGTGGCCTGATCGAGTATCGAACCCGGGACCGTTCGATTCCAAATCCGACGCTCTACCACTGGACCATGGACGCCACACGCAATATATATCAGGGACAAAGCCTTTTGCAATTTTGGGAGACGTTATGAATGAGGTAATTCTATGTACGAAAATGTCCTTGATCTTAGTTTAAACTTTATTTATTGTTCTTCTTTTGTACAAAGGCCATATATGCATCGAAATTATATAAACACACAGGTTGCAGGAAGATAACAAAGGATTGGAAAACAAGATAAATACAATCTTATATAAATTCCTCTCCTAAATCTTAAACTTGGTATCTAATTGAGTTGACCAAACAGTAGGAGTTTCCTTTTATCTATCAGTTGGACTATTGGATATATACCGAGACAGCTTAATGCTATATCTGTTCTAGTAGATGTTGAGATAGATTGAATACGTTTGATACATAGTACATGCAATTTACGCAAGGGGAATAACTGAGTATCGGTGACACCGTTCCATAATTCGCTCCCATACAATGCTTTTGGCAGTATAATGTTACAAGTTACAGGATGCAAACCATTTCTATAAATACCACATTCGACCATGCTGAAAAATGATTTACGCAATACCGCACAGCTTATTTATTATATGTTCACTTAAATCTAGGTGTGTATTACACTGGACGTCTAAATGGAGGTAACTGTTGGTTTCATGAATAGTTTCGTCATGCATATTCCATGATCTCTCTGAAGTCGTTGTGTCAATGAATACATCAGTATTGCATTTGGTAGCGTTGTAGGGATAACGTTCACGTTTAGCGTTTGTATAAGACACGTTGATTAACGCATCTAGGACATCCTTAACGTTCGATAGTACAACCATAGCATCGGCGGAGGTAGGGCATCCGATCCTCAAGTCTCCAATCCTAAAACAATTTATTTTACAACGATTGCGAAGCAAGTTTTAACAACTTATATTAATTACTCTCGTTGGCGCCGATGAAAGCGTATATGTGATCATTCGTGTTGGAGCAAACCGGAGTACCCGGTGAAAACCCACCTGTCCGATCTGGCGACCACCGTACCATCTCACATACTTCCATGAGGATCGAACCCTGGTTGCATTGGTGAGAAGCTAGCGCGCTAACCACTGTGCTAATCGGACAGCCAAGCTAGTGAAGGGGTTGTGGCAGTTTTGCACCATAAACTGTTTAGTTTAATCATATTTGTTATTGAAAATCAATAGTTAATGTTATACACAGAACGATACAATACATAGCATGAAAATGCAAACGGTTTGGGCCACAAGTTTTGACAACATTAGATAATGGCCGCACCAGAAAGTATAGCTAACGTTTGATTAAACTAAATGACAAGAGTTTCTTTCCAGAAAAGATTTTACATAAATAGGATGAAAATAAAACTGAACCAAAGGATGGAGAAAAAAAGACAAACCGAAAATAATAAAAAGTGGATACAGATTGATACACATGATACATGATTCCAACTGATGCCCACCCCATACCACGCCCAGCCCCGAACCCATGATGCTCCCCCATACCACGCCCAGCCCCGAACCCATGATGCTCCCCCATACCACGCCCATCCCCGAACCCATGATGCTCCCCCATACCACGCCCAGCCCCGAACCCATGATGCCCCCCATACCACGCCCAGCCCCGAACCCATGATGCTCCCCCCATACCACGCCCAGCCCCGAACCCATGATGCCCCCCATACCACGCCCAGCCCCGAACCCATGATGCTCCCCCCATACCACGCCCAGCCCCGAACCCATGATGCTCCCCATACCACGCCCAGCCCCGAACCCATGATGCTCCCCCATACCACGCCCAGCCCCGAACCCATGATGTTCCCCCCATACCACGCCCAGCCCCGAACCCATGATGCTCCCCCATACCACGCCCAGCCCCGAACCCATGACCCCATAAATGGTATAAGCTTGTGTCTTAATAAACGATTCTTCTTCGTGTTCTACTTGTCCATTAATAATCACTTCGGATAATACCAGGTTTCTGTTCTTAATTAAGGGTAGCGATCGTATTCATCATTAGCCGGGAACCAGCATTGCAATTACCATTATCCCAAATTGTTTGCACGTGTTATTATATATACCATTATGTTCATCTCACGCTTTCTATGACAATAATATTGCTGCAAGGTGTACAGATACACCATCCAGCAGGAAATTGCATGTTATATACACGGTGTACAGATATACTAGCCAGCAGGACATTGTATGTTATATACAAGGTGTACAGATACACTAGCCAGCAGGAAATTGCATGTTATATACAAGTTGTACAGATACACTAGCCAGCAGGACATTGCATGTTACATACAAGGTGTACATATACACTAGCCAGCAGGAAATTGCATGTTACATACAAGGTGTACATATACACTAGCCAGCAGGAAATTGCATGTTATATACAAGGTGTACAGATACACTAGCCAGCAGGAAATTGCATGTTATATACAAGGTGTACAGATACACTAGCCAGCAGGAAATTGCATGTTACATACAAGGTGTACATATACACTAGCCAGCAGGAAATTGCATGTTACATACAAGGTGTACAGATACACTAGCCAGCAGGAAATTGCATGTTACATACAAGGTGTACATATACACTAGCCAGCAGGAAATTGCATGTTACATACAAGGTGTACATATACACTAGCCAGCAGGACATTGCATGTTACATACAAGGTGTACAGATATACTAGCCAGCAGGAAATTGCATGCTACATACAATGTGTACATATACACTAGCCAGCAGGAAATTGCATGTTACATACAAGGTGTACATATACACTAGCCAGCAGGAAATTGCATGTTACATACAAGGTGTACATATACACTAGCCAGCAGGAAATTGCATGTTACATACAAGGTGTACATATACACTAGCCAGCAGGAAATTGCATGTTACATACAATGTGTACATATACACTAGCCAGCAGGAAATTGCATGTTACATACAAGGTGTACAGATATACTAGCCAGCAGGACATTGCATGTTACATACAAGGTGTACAGATATACTAGCCAGCAGGAAATTGCATGTTACATACAAGGTGTACATATACACTAGCCAGCAGGAAATTGCATGTTACATACAAGGTGTACATATACACTAGCCAGCAGGACATTGCATGTTATATACAAGGTGTACATATACACTAGCCAGCAGGAAATTGCATGTTACATACAAGGTGTACAGATATACTAGCCAGCAGGACATTGCATGTTATATACAAGGTGTACAGATATACTAGCCAGCAGGAAATTGCATGTTACATACAAGGTGTACAGATACACTAGCCAGCAGGAAATTGCATGTTACATACAAGGTGTACAGATACACTAGCCAGCAGGAAATTGTATGTTACATACAAGGTGTACAGATACACTAGCCAGCAGGACATTGCATGTTACATACAAGGTGTACATATACACTAGCCAGCAGGACATTGCATGTTACATACAAGGTGTACAGATATACTAGCCAGCAGGACATTGCATGTTACATACAAGGTGTACAGATATACTAGCCAGCAGGACATTGCATGTTATATACAAGGTGTACAGATACACTAGCCAGCAGGACATTGCATGTTACATACAAGGTGTACAGATACACTAGCCAGCAGGACATTGCATGTTACATACAAGGTGTACATATACACTAGCCAGCAGGGCATTGCATGTTATATACAAGGTGTACATATACACTAGCCAGCAGGACATTGCATGTTATATACAAAGTGTACAGATACACTAGCCAGCAGGACATTGCATGTTACATACAAGGTGTACAGATACACTAGCCAGCAGGACATTGCATGTTATATACAAGGTGTACATATACACTAGCCAGCAGGACATTGCATGTTATATACAAGATGTACAGATACACTAGCCAGCAGGACATTGCATGTTACATACAATGTGTACATATACACTAGCCAGCAGGAAATTGCATGTTATATACAAGGTGTACAGATACACTAGCCAGCAGGACATTGCATGTTATATACAAGGTGTACAGATACACTAGCCAGCAGGACATTGCATGTTATATACAAGGTGTACATATACACTAGCCAGCAGGACATTGCATGTTATATACAAGGTGTACATATACACTAGCCAGCAGGAAATTGCATGTTACATACAAGGTGTACAGATACACTAGCCAGCAGGACATTGCATGTTATATACAAGGTGTACATATACACTAGCCAGCAGGACATTGCATGTTATATACAAGGTGTACAGATACACTAGCCAGCAGGACATTGCATGTTACATACAATGTGTACAGATACACTAGCCAGCAGGAAATTGCATGTTATATACAATGTGTACAGATACACTAGCCAGCAGGAAATTGCATGTTACATACAAGGTGTACAGATACACTAGCCAGCAGGAAATTGCATGTTACATACAAGGTGTACAGATATACTAGCCAGCAGGACATTGCATGTTACATACAAGGTGTACAGATACACTAGCCAGCAGGACATTGCATGTTACATACAAGGTGTACAGATACACTAGCCAGCAGGAAATTGCATGTTACATACAAGGTGTACAGATACACTAGCCAGCAGGACATTGCATGTTATATACAAGGTGTACAGATACACTAGCCAGCAGGACATTGCATGTTATATACAAGGTGTACAGATACACTAGCCAGCAGGACATTGCATGTTACATACAAGGTGTACAGATACACTAGCCAGCAGGACATTGCATGTTACATACAAGGTGTACAGATACACTAGCCAGCAGGACATTGCATGTTACATACAAGGTGTACAGATACACTAGCCAGCAGGACATTGCATGTTATATACAAGGTGTACAGATACACTAGCCAGCAGGACATTGCATGTTATATACAAGGTGTACAGATACACTAGCCAGCAGGACATTGCATGTTATATACAAGGTGTACAGATACACTAGCCAGCAGGACATTGCATGTTATATACAAGGTGTACAGATACACTAGCCAGCAGGACATTGCATGTTATATACAAGGTGTACAGATACACTAGCCAGCAGGACATTGCATGTTACATACAAGGTGTACAGATACACTAGCCAGCAGGACATTGCATGTTATATACAAGGTGTACATATACACTAGCCAGCAGGACATTGCATGTTATATACAAGGTGTACAGATACACTAGCCAGCAGGACATTGCATGTTATATACAAGGTGTACAGATACACTAGCCAGCAGGACATTGCATGTTATATACAAGGTGTACAGATACACTAGCCAGCAGGACATTGCATGTTACATACAAGGTGTACAGATACACTAGCCAGCAGGACATTGCATGTTATATACAAGGTGTACAGATACACTAGCCAGCAGGACATTGCATGTTATATACAAGGTGTACAGATACACTAGCCAGCAGGACATTGCATGTTATATACAAGGTGTACAGATACACTAGCCAGCAGGACATTGCATGTTATATACAAGGTGTACAGATACACTAGCCAGCAGGACATTGCATGTTATATACAAGGTGTACAGATACACTAGCCAGCAGGACATTGCATGTTATATACAAGGTGTACAGATACACTAACCAGCAGGACATTGCATGTTATATACAAGGTGTACAGATACACTAGCCAGCAGGACATTGCATGTTATATACAAGGTGTACAGATACACTAGCCAGCAGGACATTGCATGTTATATACAAGGTGTACAGATACACTAGCCAGCAGGACATTGCATGTTATATACAAGGTGTACAGATACACTAGCCAGCAGGAAATTGCATGTTACATACAAGGTGTACAGATACACTAGCCAGCAGGACATTGCATGTTACATACAAGGTGTACAGATACACTAGCCAGCAGGACATTGCATGTTATATACAAGGTGTACAGATACACTAGCCAGCAGGACATTGCATGTTACATACAAGGTGTACAGATACACTAGCCAGCAGGACATTGCATGTTACATACAAGGTGTACAGATACACTAGCCAGCAGGACATTGCATGTTACATACAAGGTGTACAGATACACTAGCCAGCAGGACATTGCATGTTATATACAAGGTGTACAGATACACTAGCCAGCAGGACATTGCATGTTATATACAAGGTGTACAGATACACTAGCCAGCAGGACATTGCATGTTATATACAAGGTGTACAGATACACTAGCCAGCAGGACATTGCATGTTATATACAAGGTGTACAGATACACTAGCCAGCAGGACATTGCATGTTACATACAAGGTGTACAGATACACTAGCCAGCAGGACATTGCATGTTATATACAAGGTGTACAGATACACTAGCCAGCAGGACATTGCATGTTATATACAAGGTGTACAGATACACTAGCCAGCAGGACATTGCATGTTATATACAAGGTGTACAGATACACTAGCCAGCAGGACATTGCATGTTATATACAAGGTGTACAGATACACTAGCCAGCAGGACATTGCATGTTATATACAAGGTGTACAGATACACTAGCCAGCAGGACATTGCATGTTATATACAAGGTGTACAGATACACTAGCCAGCAGGACATTGCATGTTATATACAAGGTGTACAGATACACTAACCAGCAGGACATTGCATGTTATATACAAGGTGTACAGATACACTAGCCAGCAGGACATTGCATGTTATATACAAGGTGTACAGATACACTAGCCAGCAGGACATTGCATGTTATATACAAGGTGTACAGATACACTAGCCAGCAGGACATTGCATGTTATATACAAGGTGTACAGATACACTAGCCAGCAGGACATTGCATGTTATATACAAGGTGTACAGATACACTAGCCAGCAGGACATTGCATGTTATATACAAGGTGTACAGATACACTAGCCAGCAGGACATTGCATGTTATATACAAGGTGTACAGATACACTAGCCAGCAGGACATTGCATGTTACATACAAGGTGTACAGATACACTAGCCAGCAGGACATTGCATGTTACATACAAGGTGTACAGATACACTAGCCAGCAGGACATTGCATGTTACATACAAGGTGTACAGATACACTAGCCAGCAGGACATTGCATGTTACATACAAGGTGTACAGATACACTAGCCAGCAGGACATTGCATGTTACATACAAGGTGTACAGATATACTAGCCAGCAGGACATTGCATGTTATATACAAGGTGTACAGTATTTCATCATTATTGTCCTTTTTACCCAGTATTTAGGATCTAAGTAATTTATACATGTATAATACTATGAGTAAGGCAACGCCTCAAAGCGAGTTCAATCATAGATATATAGCATAACTAAATCATAGATCCATAGCATAGCTCACTTATAGATCCATAGCATAGCTAAATCATAGATCCATAGCATAGCTCAATCATAGATCCATAGCATAGCTAAATCATAGATCCATAGCATAGCTAAACCATATATCCATAGCATAGCTAAATCATAGATCCATAGTATAGCTCACTCATAGATACATAGCATAGCTAAATCATATATCCATAGCATAGCTCACTCATAGATCCATAGCATAGCTCACTCATATATCCATAGCATAGTTCAATGATAGATACATAGCATAGCTCAATCATAGATCCATAGCATAGCTCAATGATATACCCATATCATAGCTCAATCATAAATCCATAGCATAGCTCACTTATAGATCCATAGCATAGCTAAATCATAGATCCATAGCATAGCTCAATCATAGATCCATAGCATAGCTAATTCATATATCCATAGCATAGCTCACTCATAGATCCATAGCATAGCTCAATCATAGATCCATATCATATATCAATCATAGACCCACAGCATAGCTCAATCATAGATCCATAGCATAGCTCAATCATAGATCCATAGCGTAGTTCAATCATAGATCCATAGCATAGCTCAATCATATATCCATAGCATAGCTCAATCATAGATCCATAGCATAGCTCAATCATATATCCATAGCATAGCTCAATCATAGATCCATAGCATAGCTCAATCCGGATGATTGAATCCACGATCGGGTCTGATAAAAATATTTTCTATATTTCTCCTGTATGTATATTATATCGTTTTTCATGTGATACTGTTATTGCAGTTGTTTTTTTCATTTTGAGGCCCCTATCCGGGTAACCTCGTTTATTTCTTTATTGCATATACGTTTAGTTGATACATATTTCGACAAGTTTTTTGGGTTTTTAATAGTATACATATTACTTCAGTTATTGCAGTTGTTACTATTTCTACTAGATAATATAAATTTGATTTTGAGTCGGCAAGACATATCACAAATAACATAAGCTCTGATGAGCTTTCATAACCGACTATATAACTACATGTATATATGAATAACAAGAGTAAAACAGCTATGGGAAATAAAAATTTGAATTAAATTAGACACTCTATGCTAAAACAGAACATGCTTACTACTGTATAATACAGCAACGATTATGAAATTGTACACTTTTATTATAAAAATTAACCCAGAATTATGAAATCATTGAAACGATTTTGCAGTATGAAGCTTAAAGCGACACTACATCAGATGTAGAAGCCGTGATAACGCAGTGGATGTGCGTTCGCTTCAGGTGCGAAAGGTCCGGAGTTCGAGCCCCACTGGAGCCGTTACGATTGTGCCCTTAGGCAAGGCATTTAAATTCCACGTTGCCTCTTCTCTCTCCCTCGTGGCGATGGATTCCATCAGGAATGAGGTCTCGAGAGTGATTTATATAAGTTGAAATAACTTGTTTCGCAATCGAGCTAAAATAAATTTGTATGAACTACATCAGTGAAAATGCAAATTTCTACATAATGTATTTTCCGATTATAATGGTATAATTGTTTTCGATTCGATTTTCGGTGCTTTGGATCCGTAGGTCAATGCAATATACATTATACTAAATCTCCAATTGCACCTGAGTGTGTGTATGTTTTACGTTTATTTATCGTCGCTACCGGTTGCCCATATGAGCGGCGCATCCTGAAGAGATTAGTCATTTTAGATATGGTGTGTGTTTTACGTTTATTTATCGTCGCTACCGGTTGCCCATATGAACGGCGCATCCTGAAGAGATCAGTCAGTTTATATATGGTGTGTGTTTTACGGTTATTTATCGTCGCTACCGGTTGCCCATATGAGCGGCGCATCCTGAAGAGATTAGTCATTTTAGATATGGTGTGTGTTTTACGTTTATTTATCGTCGCTACCGGTTGCCCATATCAGCGGCGCATCCTGAAGAGATTAGTAATTTTAGATATGGTGTGTGTTTTACGTTTATTTATCGTCGCTACCGGTTGCCCATATGAACGGCGCATCCTGAAGAGATTAGTCATTTTAGATATGGTGTGTGTTTTACGGTTATTTATCGTCGCTACCGGTTGCCCATATCAGCGACGCCTCCTGAAGAGATTAGTCACTTTATCTCTTCTGGTTCGCTTACGTGCACGGTCGGTGTACAGCACCGACACGAGACCTCGGTTTAAAGTCTCATCTGAAAGACTATTAATTTGATTAGGGTCAGACGGGGGTTCGAACTGTTGCATAGTGAGTGGAAATGTTGTATATATACTAAGTACTATACGTGTCTAGGCAATGGCCTCATTTACACCGTCTTCATCGGTTCCAGTTCAGTTGTGTGCTTTTATTGTCTATGTATAGGATATAAGCCGAAAACGATCCAATATATAAAATATTGGACTGTGTGAGGCGCGTAGCGCCGAAGACAGTACCAATATATTACATATTGGATCAGTTTGAGGCTTAGATCTTACTTAAAACACACACTTATATAACAAGATCCCACTAATTAAAATTGTTAATTTCGTACATGTACGCATAGGATTTAATATTATACTGTGGTCTTTTGACAGCAGTCAAATAATAATAATGGACTGCAAGTACAAAGGTATGGGAATGTGTACATATTTCATTAACGGATCAAGTCACGAGACTACACTAGCAGCTATATCGGTTGTTTGCATAGTAAGTTATTAGATATAGCCGTTTCTATTATATAAATGTCCTCTGGCCAGTCGTGTATACTATTGGCTCGAATATTGACCCACTTAATTGTTTATGGCCGCATTCACACAACTTATAAGTGACGATTGTTTGTTATATTGCACACAGTCCGCCTCAGTCGGCGAGATGCTATCATCGCTGACTTGTATACTGCTGTAATCTATCATCACTGATAGTCACGGGTTCGAGCCCCGGAGGTTGGCGCACAAAGTACTAGTTAACCGCTGGAGCTTGCCCAGGAAAGGTGTTAGGTAAGCTGCCCGTCGCTCAAATGGGCAATCGGTAGCGACGTTAAATAAAATAGTATACAGTAAAATTCGTGGCAGCTAGTTGCCAGGCCTGGTACCGTATACCAATAACAACAAGCCTGGTACCGAATACCAATAACAACAGCTAGCTGCCAGGCCTGGTACCGTATACCAATAACAACAGCTAATTTCCAAGCCTGGTACCGAATACCAATAACAACAGCTATTGCCAGGCCTGGTACCGTATACCAATAACAACAGCTAGCTGCCAGGCCTGGTACCGTATACCAATAACAACAGCTGGCTGTCAGGCCTGGTACCGTATAGCAATAACAACAGCTAGTTGCCGGACCTGGTACCGTATACCAATAACAACAGCTAGTTGCCAGGCCTGGTACCGTATACCAATAACAACAGCTAGCTGCCAAGCCTGGTACCGTATACCAATAACAACAGCTAGCTGCCAGGCCTGGTACCGTATACCAAAAACAACAGCTAGCTACCAGGCCTGGTACTGTATACCAATAACAACAGCTAGCTGCCAGGCCTGGTACCGTATACCAATAACAACAGCTAGCTGCCAGGCCTGGTACCGTATACCAATAACAACAGCTAGTTGCCGGACCTGGTACCGTATACCAATAACAACAGCTAGTTGCCAGGCCTGGTACCGTATACCAATAACAACAGCTAGCTGCCAAGCCTGGTACCGTATACCAATAACAACAGCTAGCTGCCAGGCCTGGTACCGTATACCAATAACAAAAGCTAGCTGCCAGGCCTGGTACCGTATAGCAATAACAACAGCTAGTTGCCGGACCTGGTACCGTATACCAATAACAACAGCTAGTTGCCAGGCCTGGTACCGTATACCAATAACAACAGCTAGCTGCCAAGCCTGGTACCGTATACCAATAACAACAGCTAGCTGCCAGGCCTGGTACCGTATACCAATAACAACAGCTAGCTACCAGGCCTAGTACTGTATACCAATAACAACAGCTAGCTGCCAGGCCTGGTACCGTATACCAATAACAACAGCTAGCTACCAGGCCTGGTACTGTATACCAATAACAACAGCTAGCTGCCAAGCCTGGTACCGTATAGCAATAACAACAGCTAGTTGCCGGACCTGGTACCGTATACCAATAACAACAGCTAGCTACCAGGCCTGGTACTGTATACCAATAACAACAGCTAGCTGCCAGGCCTGGTACCGTATAGCAATAACAACAGCTAGTTGCCGGACCTGGTACCGTATACCAATAACAACAGCTAGCTGCCAAGCCTGGTACCGTATACCAATAACAACAGCTAGCTGCCAGGCCTGGTACCGTATACCAATAACAACAGCTAGCTACCAGGCCTGGTACTGTATACCAATAACAACAGCTAGCTGCCAGGCCTGGTACCGTATACCAATAACAACAGCTAGCTACCAGACCTGGTACCGTATACCAATAACAACAGCTAGCTGCCAGGCCTGGTACCGTATATCAATAACAACAGCTAGCTTCGAGGCCTCGTACCGTATACCAATAACAACAGCTAGCTGCCGGACCTGGTACCGTATACCAATAACAACAGCTAGTTGCCAGGCCTGGTACCGTATAGCAATAACAACAGCTAGCTGCCAGGCCTGGTACCGAATACCAATAACAACAGCTAGCTGCCAAGCCTGGTACCGTATACCAATAACAACAGCTAGCTGCCAGGCCTGGTACCGTATAGCAATAACAACAGCTAGTTGCCAGACCTGGTACCGTATACCAATAACAACAGCTAGCTGCCAAGCCTGGTACCGTATACCAATAACAACAGCTAGCTGCCAGGCCTGGTACCGTATAGCAATAACAACAGCTAGTTGCCAGACCTGGTACCGTATACCAATAACAACAGCTAATTGTCAAGCCTGGTACCGTATACCAATAACAACAGCTAGCTGCCAGGCCTGGTACCGTATACCATTAACAACAGCTAGCTGTCAGGCCTGGTACCGTATACCAATAACAACAGCTAGCTGCCAGGCCTGGTACCGTAAACCAATAACAACAAGGCTGGTACCGTATAGCAATAACAACAGCTAGCTGGCAGGCCTGGTACCGTATACCAATAACAACAGCTAGCTGGCAGGCCTGGTACCTTATACCAATAACAACAGCTAGCTGCCAGGCCTGGTACCGTATACCAGTAACAACAGCTAGCTGCCAGTCCTGGTACCGTATACCAATAACAACAGCTAGCTGCCAGGCCTGGTACCGTATACCAATAACAACAGCTAGCTGCCAGGCCTGGCACCGTATACCAATAACAACAGCTAGCTGGCAGGCCTGGTACCGTATACCAATAACAACAGCTAGCTGCCAGGCCTCGTACCGTATACCAATAACAACAGCTAATTTCCAAGCCTGGACCGTATACCAATAACAACAGCTAGCTGCCAGGCCTGGTACCGTATACCAATAACAACAGCTAATTTCCAAGCCTGGTACCGTATACCAATAACTACAGCTAGCTGCCAGGCCTGGTACCGTATACCAATAACAACAGCTAATTTCCAAGCCTGGTACCGTATACCAATAACAACAGCTAGCTGCCAGGTCTGGTAACGTATACCAATAACAACAGCTAATTTCCAAGCCTGGTACCGTATAGCAATAACAACAGCTAGCTGCCAGGCCTGGTACCGTATACCAATAACAACAGCTAGTTGCCAGGCCTGGTACCGTATACCAATAACAACAGCTAGCTGCCAGGCCTGGTACCGTATACCAATAACAACAGCTAGCTGCCAGGCCTGGTACCGTATACCAATAACAACAGCTAGCTGCCAGGCCTGGTACCGTATACCAATAACAACAGCTAGCTGCCAGGCCTGGTACCGTATACCAATAACAACAGCTAGCTGCCAGGCCTGGTACCGTATACCAATAACAACAGCTAGCTGCCAGGCCTGGTACCGTATACCAATAACAACAGCTAGCTGCCAGGCCTGGTACCGTATACCAATAACAACAGCTAGCTGCCAGGCCTGGTACCGTATACCAATAACAACAGCTAGCTGCCAAGCCTGGTACCGTATACCAATAACAACAGCTAGCTGCCAGGCCTGGTACGGTATACCAATAACAACAGCTAGCTGCCAGGCCTGGTACCGTATAGCAATAACAACAGCTAGTTGCCAGACCTGGTACCGTATACCAATAACAACAGCTAGCTGCCAAGCCTGGTACCGTATACCAATAACAACAGCTAGCTGCCAGGCCTGGTACCGTATAGCAATAACAACAGCTAGTTGCCAGACCTGGTACCGTATACCAATAACAACAGCTAATTGTCAAGCCTGGTACCGTATACCAATAACAACAGCTAGCTTCCAGGCCTGGTACCGTATACCATTAACAACAGCTAGCTGTCAGGCCTGGTACCGTATACCAATAACAACAGCTAGCTGCCAGGCCTGGTACCGTAAACCAATAACAACAAGGCTGGTACCGTATAGCAATAACAACAGCTAGCTGGCAGGCCTGGTACCGTATACCAATAACAACAGCTAGCTGGCAGGCCTGGTACCTTATACCAATAACAACAGCTAGCTGCCAGGCCTGGTACCGTATACCAATAACAACAGCTAGCTGCCAGGCCTGGCACCGTATACCAATAACAACAGCTAGCTGGCAGGCCTGGTACCGTATACCAATAACAACAGCTAGCTGCCAGGCCTCGTACCGTATACCAATAACAACAGCTAATTTCCAAGCCTGGTACCGTATACCAATAACAACAGCTAGCTGCCAGGCCTGGTACCGTATACCAATAACAACAGCTAGCTGTCAGGCCTGGTACCGTATACCAATATGTATTCGAGAATAAGATCATTATATAGGTATAATTCGCTATTTTTTTTTACCCATGAAGGAATATGTTTCTATTATTTGAGCATATTGTTTTGGACCACAACCGTCGCCGACATTTTGGAAAGATCACTGGAAGTGCAACTTGTCTAGGGAAATAGATTTGGATTGTGAATGCGATTTCCAGACGATGCGCGCACGACGTGACTATTATAGAGTGTAGCATTAGAATACAATGCGTGTATGTGACTATTATAGTGTCTAGCATTAGAATACAATGCGTGTACGTGACTATTATAGAGTGTAGCATTAGAATACAATGCGTGTACGTGACTATTATAGTGTCTAGCATTAGAATACAATGCGTGTACGTGACTATTATAGAGTGTAGCATTAGAATACAATGCATGTACGTGACTATTATAGAGTGTAGCATTAGAATACAATACGTGTACGTGACTATTATAGAGTGTAGCATTAGAATACAAAGCGTGTATGTGACTATTATAGAGTGTAGCATTAGAATACAATGCGTAACACGTACGTGACTATTATAGAGTGTAGCATTAGAATACAATACGTGTACGTGACTATTATAGAGTGTAGCATTATAATACAAAGCGTGTATGTGACTATTACAGAGTGTAGCATTAGAATACAATGCGTAACACGTACGTGACTATTATAGAGTGTAGCATTAGAATACAATGCGTGTATGTGACTATTATAGAGTGTAGCATTAGAATACAATGCGTGTACTTGACTATTATAGAGTGTAGCATTAGAATACAATGCGTGTATGTGACTATTATAGAGTGTAGCATTAGAATACAATGCGTGTATGTGACTATTATAGAGTGTAGCATTATAATACAATGCGTGTACGTGACTATTATAGAGTGTAGCATTAGAATACAATGCGTGTATGTGACTATTATAGAGTGTAGCATTAGAATACAATACGTGTATGTGACTATGATAGAGTGTAGCATTAGAATACAATGCGTGTATGTGACTATTATAGAGTGTAGCATTAGAATACAATGCGTGTATGTGACTATTATAGAGTGTATCATTAGAATACAATGCGTGTATGTGACTATTATATAGTGTAGCATTATAATACAATACGTGTATGTGACTATTATAGAGTGTAACATTAGAATACAATGCGTGTATGTGACTATTATAGTGTCTAGCATTAGAATACAATGCGTGTACGTGACTATTATAGAGTGTAGCATTATAATACAATGCGTGTATGTGACTATTATAGAGTGTAGCATTAGAATACAATACGTGTACGTGACTATTATAGAGTGTAGCATTAGAATACAATGCGTGTACGTGACTATTATAGAGTGTATCATTAGAATACAATGCGTGTATGTGACTATTATAGAGTGTAGCATTAGAATACAAAGCGTGTACGTGACTATTAGAGAGTGTAGCATTAGAATACAATGCATGTATGTGACTATTATTGTGTCTAGCATTAGAATACAATACGTGTACGTGACTATTATAGAGTGTAGCATTAGAATACACTGCTGTACGTGACTATTATAGTGTCTAGCATTAGAATACAATGCGTGTACGTGACTATTATAGAGTGTAGCATTAGAATACAATGCGTGTATGTGACTATTATAGAGTGTAGCATTGGAATACAATACGTGTATGTGACTATTATTGAGTGTATCATTAGAATACAATGCGTGTATGTGACTATTATAGAGTGTAGCATTAGAATACAATACGTGTATGTGACTATTATAAAGTGTATCATTAGAATACAATGCGTGTATGTGACTATTATAGAGTGTAGCATTAGAATACAAAGCGTGTACGTGACTATTAGAGAGTGTAGCATTAGAATACAATGCGTGTATGTGACTATTATTGTGTCTAGCATTAGAATACAATACGTGTACTTGACTATTATAGAGTGTAGCATTAGAATACACAGCTGTACGTGACTATTATAGTGTCTAGCATTAGAATATAATGCGTGTACGTGACTATTATAGAGTGTAGCATTAGAATACAATGCGTGTATGTGACTATTATAGAGTGTAGCATTAGAATACAAAGCGTGTACGTGACTATTATAGAGTATAGCATTAGAGTACAATACGTGTACGTGACTATTATAGAGTGTAGCATTAGAATACAAAGCGTGTACGTGACTATTATAGAGTGTAGCATTAGAATACAAAGCGTGTACGTGACTATTATAGAGTATAGCATTAGAGTACAATACGTGTACGTGACTTTTATAGAGTATATCATTAGAATACAATACGTGTACGTGACTACTATAGAGTGTAGCATTAGAATACAAAGCGTGTACGTGACTATTATAGAGTCTAGCATTAGAATACAAAGCGTGTACGTAACTATTATAGAGTCTAGCATTAGAATACAATACGTGTACGTGACTATTATAGAGTCTAGCATTAGAAAACAAAAGTGCCACATGTTGGGCAATACACATGGTATCAGGTTGCCGAGGATGAACGCGTGTTCGTTGCTAGGCAATGCATGTGGTATCATCTTGTCGAGAATGAATGAACGTGATCGTTGCTAGGTAATACATATGGTATCATGCTGCCGAACATGACGTGTGTGTTGCTAGGCAATACATGTGGTATCATGATGCCGATGATGAACGTGATCGTTGTTAGGCAATCCACGTGGTATCATGTTGCCGAGGGTGAACATGTTCGTTGCTAGGCAATCCATGTGGTATAATGTTGCCGATGATAAATGTGTTCGTTGCTAGGCTATCCATGTCGTAACATGTTGCCACGGATGAACGTGTTCGTTGCTAGGCAATATATGTGGGATCATGTTGCCGAGGATGAACGTGTTCGTTGCTAGGCAATACATGTGACAGCCTGTTGCCAATGGTGAACGTGTTCGTTGCTAGGCAATCCATGTGGGATAATGTTGCCGAGGATGAACATGTTCGTTGCTAGACAATACATGTGGTATCATGTTGCCAAGGGTGAACATGTTCGTTGCTATGCAATATATGTGGTATCAGGTTACCGAGGGTGATATATACGTCTCTATCTAATATAACAGAATAATTCTAACAATCGTGGGTGATCTGTTCTGTACATCGCTAGCCTCAAGTCGAGTGTGTTCATCTCGCATTTCATCTATTAACAGATCGATAGGTTTATATTGCAGGGCAGTGTTAAATAACCCCGTATCAAGCCAGCTCGTGAAAGGCAAAACCTATAATATCATCTTCACGCGTTACACCAACTTCTCGCGATAGTTAATGAAGCAATAGTTTGACTAAGCTGCTGTGTGTGAGTTAATGACAGTAATTATTGACGGCTACTGATTGAGCATTGGACGTAGTTGTATGCGCATGACCAGTGCGATATGCATACCACGTAACAGCACTCACTGTCAAAGAGTAATGCATCACATTTATTGATATGATACAGTTTTCGGATATTCATATTTCAAGATAGGAGAAACTACAGTACGCTATTAATTTGCTGATGCGTGTGCGCATGTCAATAATTAAGATATATATCATCAATATCAAAGTGTTGTAAGTGGGTTTGTAATGTTATTGGTATTTTAATGAAAAGTGTAAAATACTGATATGAAATCCAGATAAAGCACTGTGATGCATCATGGGATATTATTAAAGTTATTATAGTAGTGTGTCGTGGAATTAATTATTGTTATGCAAGTGTTTTATGACGTTTAATATCTGAACATAAAATAAGCTTCCTTGTGTTTATAGTGGTATGACAGTTTTATGATAGTGTAACGTATACGCTACATGACAATCTCACGAGAGTCCAGGCTACAGCGTATATGCTGAATGACACTTCAAATGTTTAATTAAATGCAACTGCACGCGCATCGTGTAATTCGGCTGACTCATTGTATTCATTATTAGAGCACAGCTGTGTAACTTTAGAGTACAGTTTAACCAGGAGTGCTCTCTATTGTGTGTTGTATCCTCAGTTGTCTGCGATTGTGTTAATGTGACAGTAGTTCTTGAAGCAGCGTGTCGGTACTGAGCAATAATTGAAACATTGATTCCTTAACGTTCCCATTAAGCCGGATATCACATTGTCACAACCATTGCACGTGCGCGTTCTTCGTGACAACGATGTCTGTAACCAGGGAACCAGGCACGTCGATGATGTTTACTAGCAACATTCGCGCTCAGCTAACGCCGGGGTACAAGCTCCCGAAGATCAGAGGAGACCAGGCAGATGTTCTGGAGACGAATTTTAAGCAGAACAGAAATCCGAACGACTTCGAAATCGCACTGATATCAGCGGAGTCCGGGATGTCGGAGGATGACGTTAAGGTTTGTAAGCTACTGTATCTTGGGTTATATTGGCGAGAGGTGTTTTTCCCGTTCGATCGGCATATCGCTTAAAAGTGTGAAGTCATCGTTGACTCACATGTGTGTGAAATGGTTTGAACATTCCTCTACCCACGAGAGTTACGGGTCATGTAGGGCACACAGATATACTGACCGCTTGCCTACTATGCCGAACTCGCAACAATGCTGACTCCACACACATTTACCGTAACAGCATGGACATTACCATACGATTGGCACTTATCTGTATATAGTCTTAAACTGGTAGGCTGGTGGAACTGTGAAGTGAGCAATTCTCAAACAGTGGAATTCATGTTGTATTAACCGATATCAAACCTGGAGTGAACACGTGTACTATATAGACATTTATTCGACATAATCTGAGCAGACGGTCACATTTATTCGACATAATCTGAGCAGACGGACACATTTATTCGACATAATCTGAGCAGAAGGAAATATTTATTCGACATAATCTGAGCAGACGGACACATTTATTCGACATAACCTTTACAGACGGATTTGTAGTCCAATGGTAACACGCTGGACTGGTATTCCAGGAATCGCAGGTTCGATCCCCCGACTGACCCTAATAAAATTAACAGTCTTTCAGATGGCACTTTAGACCGAGGTCTCGTGTCGGTGCTTTACACCGTGCACGTAAACGAACAAGAGGAGACTCTGGAATGGGTCTCTGTCTGTATCACTGCACTATCCTCCAACAATCTAAAATAACTAATCTCTTCAGGAGGCGTCGCTCATATGGGCAACCGGTAGCGACGATAAATAAACGTAAAACACACACACACATAACATGGTGTAGCAGTCGCTGACGTTCCACTGTATCCAAGTAATGTATAGATAAGAATCTGAAAACAAGTCCCAGTTTTCCACCCCCGCTCACGTAGCTTAGTATAATTACCCACAATTGAACGTTCGGTAAATATGTCATTATTTTGTTAATGTAATTGATTTGATTTGCTCCGCCCAAAGTAAAAACCTACGCGGAATATGAATTGAGCTGTTTGTTTTACCCTTTAACAGGTTTCTCATAACTAAAGTTGCTATTGCACAGTGGCACAGAACCAGGCTCTATGTTGTTTGCTATTCCGATAGTATGGTTGTTTTAACAACTGAATAGCAAACAACATAGCATAGATACTGGTCAGACGCGGTGCTACGCCGCGGCTGGTCTGGATCTATGTTGTTTGCACATTCCTTGTCATGTTTAACAATCCGAGTACTAGAACACGATAAGAACGCACATGTAAGTACTAGAACATGACAAGAACACACATGTAAGTACTAGAACATGACAAGAACAAACATGCAAGTACTAGAACATGACAAGAACGCACATGTAAGTACTAGAACATGACACGAACACACATGCAAGTACTAGAACACGATAATAACACATTTGTAAGTACTAGAACACGATAAGAACACACGTGTAAGTACTAGAACATGACAAGAACACACATATAAGTACTATAACACGATAAGAACACATATGTAGGTACTAGAACACGATATGAACACACACATATGTAAGTACTAGAACACGATAAGAACACACATGCAAGTACTAGAACATGACAAGAACACACATGCAAGTACTAGAACATGACAAGAACGCACATGTAAGTACTAGAACATGACAATAACACACACGCACGTACTAGAACACGATAATAACACATGTGTAAGTACTAGAACACGATAAGAACACACACACACACATATACGTATTAGATCACGATAAGAACACACATGTAAGTACTAGAACACGATACGAACACATATGTAAGTACTAGAACACGATAAGAACACATTTGTAAGTACTAGAATACGATAAGAACACACATGTAAGTACTAGAACACGACAATAACACACATGTAAGCATTAGAACACGATACGAACACATATATACGTACTAGAACACGATACGAACACATGTGTAAGTACTAGAACATGACAAGAACACACATATGTAAGTACTAGAACACACACACACATGTAAGTACTAGAACACGATACGAACACACATGCAAGTACTAGAACACGATACGAACACACATGCAAGTACTAGAACACGATACGAACACACACATGTAAGTACTAGAACACGATACGAACACACATGTAAGTACTAGAACACGATACGAACACACATGTAAGTACTAGAACATGACAAGAACACACATGTAAGTACTAGAACACGATAAGAACACACATGTAAGTACTAGAACACGATAAGAACACACATGTAAGTACTAGAACAAGATACGAACACATTTGTAAGTACTAGAACACGATAACATCTAATGCATGCGGCCATTCTACAGATAAAAGTAATAATTATGTTGTTAGTATAAAAATATATCCGTATAATATATTAAGTTAAATCAACTATTTTCATTTACATACCTATTTTTAATGATACGTTTATTTATCGTCGCTACCGGTTGCCCATATGAGCGACGCCTTCTGAATTAGTCATTTTAGATTTTTGGAGGATAGTGCAATGATACAGACAGAGATCCATTCCAAAGTCTCCTCTGGTCTTTTACTTGCACAATGTAAAGTACCGACACGAGACCTCGGTTTTAATCCCATTTGTGTTTTACGTTTATTTATCGTCGCTACCGGTTGCCCATATGAGCGATGCCTTCTGAAGAGATTAGTCATTTTAGATGTTTGGAGGATAGTGCAATGATACAATCAGAGACCCATTCCAAAGTCTCCTCTGGTTCTTTTACTTGCAACATGTAAAGTACCGACATAAGACCTCAGTGTTAAGTTCCATTTTTATTTTACGTTTATTTATCGTCGCTACCGGTTACCCATATGAGCGACGCCTCCTAAGAGCTTAGTCATTTTAGCGTGTTGGAGGATAGTGCAATGATACAGATAGAGACCCATTCCAGAGTATCCTCTGGTTCTTTTACGTGCACGGTGTAAGCACCGACACGAGACCTCGGTTTTAAGTCCCATTTGTGTTTTACGTTTATTTATCGTCGCTACCGGTTACCCATATGAGCGACGCTTCCTGAGAGCTTAGTCATTTTAGCGTGTTGGAGGATAGTGCAATGATACAGATAGAGACCCATTCCAGAGTATCCTCTGGTTCTTTTACGGGCACGGTGTAAAGCACCGGCATGAGGCATCGGTTTGAAGTTCCATCTGAAAGACTGTTAATGTTATTAGGGTCAGACGGGGGATCGAGCCTGCGATCCCTGGATTACCAGTCCAACGTGGTAACCACTAGACTACAAATCCGTATGCAAGACTGTTAATATTATTAGGGTCATACGCATAGAAAGAAAAAGGGTGATTTATGACTTAACACTTTCATTTATTGGCAAACATCGATGTTAAATCAATAATTTGTAATAGTTGAGTAAAAGGCCACGAACCCATTGTAGTTGGGATGACAAGGCAGTGGAAAATATAACAAATGTCGATCAATGAATGTTCCCGGGGTAATTGTCAAACACAACCTTTGATCTATGCGGCATCAATTTCGTTATTATGTAAATAGCCTATCCTATATACTCAATTGATTTCTACACTTGGAATTTGGCCGCCATATATTCAATATTATTAAAGGCGAATGGACAGCCGGAAAAACTAGTCTTTTTATCAGAGCTCTCGGTAATTCTCGGTAGTTAAGCCCATCGCGTCCAAATCTATTTGAATATATTCAGGTGCGAACGGCGCGGAGTTCGAGCCCCGCTGGAGCCGTTACGATTGTATGCTCAGATGTCGTCGCCCAACCCCCTAGACCTTTGTTACCCGAGTAAAGTATATAGTGACTCGCGAAGCTTGATATATACTATGTGTATTATACTGCATGATAAGTATTGCTTACATCTTTCAGTTTCCTTATATAGATATTTGGACATGATTGAAAATAGATTCATTTTGATCATCGGTTAGGTTTTCGTAGCCATACAGTGTGTGCGTTTTACGTTTATTTATCGTCGCTACTGGTGTCCCATATGAGCGACGCCTCCTGAAGAGATTAGTCATTTTACATTTTTGGAGGATAGTGCAATGATACAGACAGAGACCCATTCCAGAGTCTCCTCTGGTTCTTTTACGTGCACGTAAACACTCTCTTTTGGAGGCGTCGTTTTGTGGTTTTAGTTTAATCGTATTTTATTGCAAATGAATAGTTAATGTTATGCACAGAACGATACAATAGGCCTACATAGTATGAAAATGCAAATGGCTTGGGCCACACGTTTTGACAACATTAGAAAACGGCCCGCACCAGAAAGTCAAGCTAACGTTTGATTAAACTAAATGACAGAGTTTCTTTCCAGAAAAGATTTTACAAAAATAGGATGAAAATAAAACTGAACCAAAGGATGGAGAAAAAAGACAAACCGAAAACAATAAAAAGTGTATACAGATTGATACACATGACACATGATTCCAACTGATGCTCCCCCCATACCACGCCCAGCCCCGAACCCATGATGCTCCCCCATACCACGCCCAGCCCCGAACCCATGATGCTCCCCCATACCACGCCCAGCCCCGAACCATGATGCTCCCCCATACCACGCCCAGCCACCACCCCCCACCACCCGCCCCGAACCCATGATGCTCCCCCATACCACGCCCAGCCCCGAACCCATACCACGCCCAGCCCCGAACCCATGACCCCGTCTCACATGCAAATAACGTATAATTAATTCAAGAGAGCAGTGCCGAAAAACGATGAATTTTTTAAATGTAAGTTTGCACTTTCATAAATAAACATAATAATAATAATAAAGACTTTATTTAACGAGAGTACTCATTTAACAAAAGTTAATCTACCATGAGGCCCGCAACATATATACAATCAAATGCAATCAAAAGATAGCACTATAAGTGAGAACTGCACATTGGAATAATATAGTAATGTAAAAGCTGAAAAATAGAGAAACTATATTTAATATGTAATGGAATACCATTTGTTATCATCTGTTAAAAACTCAATAGCAGGCGTCGATACATTTTGCCTGGTCAGTCAAATAAATATATTTTAACACCGAGTCTATTAATTGGGCTGTATTGAGTTTATGATCATGTCATTTTGCCAGAAGCTAAAAAGTGAAAATTCGACAGACTGGCACCCAGGCTAGGCACCCGGGCGTGACGAAACAACAACCACGCCCAGTGTGCATGCTAGTATGACAATCAAAGTGAGGTCAAGCATGTCGTGAAGAGTAGAGATAAACGCAAATTATTAAACATAAATACAGACGGATCTATAGTCCAGTGGTAACACGCTGGACTGATAATCCAGGGATCGCAGGTTCGATCCCTCGTCTGACCCTAATAAAATTAACAGTCTTTCAGATGGGACATTAAACCGAGGTCTCGTGTCGGTGCTTTACACCATGCACGTAAAAGAACCAGAATAGACTGGAATGGGTCTCGGTATGTATCATGCACTATCCTCCAAAAATCTAAATTGACTAATCTCTTCAGGCGGCGTCTCTCATATGGACAACCGGTAGCGACGCTAAATAAACGTAAAACACATTAAACATATTTTCTATTTCTTACATTTGTTGCAGACATGGTATCAACACCGTCTAGCAGTCTGGAGACAACGACAGGGATTACCGGCCAACAGCGGATATGTCAACGAATAGCTCATCCCACATGTCATCATGTTTTAATTAGCTAATTATGAATGGTGTCGGAAATATATGTGCAATATTACACAACACATGCGGGTATTGGGAAGGTGACGTGGTTGTATTGGGAAGGTGACGTGGTTGTATTGTGACGTGGTTGTATTGGGAAGGTGACGTGGTTGTATTGGGAAGGTGACGTGGTTGTATTGGGAAGGTGACGTGGTTGTATTGGGAAGGTGGCGTGGTTGTATTGGGAAGGTGACGTTGTTGTATTGTGATGTGGTTGTATTGGGAA
>JABXNX010003154.1:0-37511 GCA_014843695.1 Archivesica marissinica | reverse complement strand
CGTGTATGAGAGTGTCCCGTGTATGAGAGTGTCCCGTGTATGAGAGTGTCCCGTGTATGAGAGTGCCCCGTGTATGAGAGTGTCCCGTGTATGAGAGTGCCCCGTGTATGAGAGTGTCCCGTGTATGAGAGTGTCCCGTGTATGAGAGTGTCCCGTGTATGAGAGTGTCCCGTGTATGCGAGTGTCCCGTGTATGAGAGTGTCCCGTGTATGAGAGTGTCCCGTGTATGAGAGTGTCCCGTGTATGAGAGTGTCCCGTGTATGCGAGTGCCCCGTGTATGAGAGTGTCCCGTGTATGAGAGTGCCCCGTGTATGAGAGTGTCCCGTGTATGAGAGTGCCCCGTGTATGAGAGTGCCCCGTGTATGAGAGTGCCCCGTGTATGAGAGTGCCCCGTGTATGAGAGTGCCCTGTGTATGAGAGTACCCCGTGTATGAGAGTGCCCCGTGTATGAGAGTGCCCCGTGTATGAGGTACCCCGTGTATGAGAGTACCCCGTGTATGAGAGTGTCCCGTGTATGAGAGTGCCCCGTGTATGAGAGTGTCCGTGTATGAGAGTGCCCTGTGTATGAGAGTGCCCCGTGTATGAGAGTACCCGTGTATGAGAGTACCCCGTGCATGAGAGTGTCCCGTGTATACGAGTGTCCCGTGTATGAGAGTACCTCGTGTATGAGAGTGTCCCGTGTATGAGAGTGTCCCGTGTATGAGAGTGCCCCGTGTATGAGAGTGCCCCGTGTATGAGAGTGCCCCGTGTATGAGAGTGCCCCATGTATGAGAGTGTCCCGTGTATGAGAGTGCCCGTGTATGAGAGTGTCCCGTGTATGAGAGTGCCCCGTGTATGAGAGTGCCCCGTGTATGCGAGTGTCCCGTGTATGAGAGTGCCCCGTGTATGAGAGTGTCCCGTGTATGAGAGTGTCCCGTGTATGAGAGTGTCCCGTGTATGCGAGTGTCCCGTGTGTGAGAGTGTCCCGTGTATACGAGTGTCCCGTGTGTGAGAGTGTCCCGTGTATACGAGTGTCCCGTGTATGAGAGTGTCCCGTGTATGAGAGTGTCCCGTGTATGCGAGTGTCCCGTGTATGAGAGTGTCCCGTGTATGAGAGTGCCCCGTGTATGAGAGTGTCCCGTGTATGCGAGTGCCCCGTGTATGCGAGTGCCCCGTGTATGAGAGTGCCCCGTGTATGCGAGTGTCCCGTGTATGAGAGTGTCCCGTGTATGAGAGTGTCCCGTGTATGCGAGTGTCCCGTGTATGAGAGTGTCCCGTGTATGAGAGTGTCCCCGTGTATGCGAGTGTCCCGTGTATGCGAGTGTCCCGTGTATGCGAGTGTCCCGTGTATGAGAGTGTCCCGTGTATGAGAGTGTCCCGTGTATGCGAGTGTCCCGTGTATGAGAGTGTCCCGTGTATGAGAGTGTCCCGTGTATGCGAGTGTCCCGTGTATGAGAGTGTCCCGTGTATGAGAGTGTCCCGTGTATGCGAGTGTCCCGTGTGCGAGTGTCCCGTGTATGAGAGTGTCCCGTGTAGTGTATGAGAGTGTCCCGTGTATGAGAGTGTCCCGTGTATGCGAGTGCCCCGTGTATGCAAGTGCCCCGTGTATGAGAGTGCCCCGTGTATGCGAGTGTCCCGTGTATGAGAGTGTCCCGTGTATGCGAGTGTCCCGTGTATGAGAGTGTCCCGTGTATGAGAGTGTCCCCGTGTATACGAGTGTCCCGTGTATGCGAGTGTCCCGTGTATACGAGTGTCCCGTGTATGAGAGTGTCCCGTGTATGAGAGTGTCCCGTGTATGCGAGTGTCCCGTGTATGAGAGTGTCCCGTGTATGAGAGTGTCCCGTGTATGAGAGTGTCCCGTGTATGCGAGTGTCCCGTGTATGAGAGTGTCCCGTGTATGAGAGTGTCCCGTGTATACGAGTGTCCCGTGTATGCGAGTGTCCCGTGTATGCGAGTGTCCCGTGTATGAGAGTGTCCCGTGTATGAGAGTGTCCCGTGTATGCGAGTGTCCCGTGTATGAGAGTGTCCCGTGTATGAGAGTGTCCCGTGTATGCGAGTGTCCCGTGTATGAGAGTGTCCCGTGTATGAGAGTGTCCCGTGTATGCGAGTGTCCCGTGTATGCGAGTGTCCCGTGTATGAGAGTGTCCCGTGTGCGCGAGTGCCCCGTGTATGATAGTGTCCCGTGTGCGCGAGTACCCCGTGTATACGAGTGTCCCGTGTATGCGAATGTCCCGTGTATGCGAGTGTCCTGTGTATACGAGTGTCCCGTGTATACGAGTGTCCCGTGTATACGAGTACCCCGTGTATGCTAGTGCCCCGTGTCTGAGAGTGTCCCGTGTCTGAGAGTGTCCCGTGTGCGCGAGTGCCCCGTGTATGAGAGTGCCCCGTGTATGATAGTGTCCCGTGTGCGCGAGTGCCCCGTGTATACGAGTGTCCCGTGTATGCGAGTGTCCCGTGTATGCGAGTGTCCCGTGTATACGAGTGTCCCGTGTTTGCGAGTGTCCCGTGTATGGGAGTGTCCCGTGTATGAGAGTGCCTGTGTGCGCGAGTGCCCCGTGTATGATAGTGTCCCGTGTTCGCGAGTACCCCGTGTATGAGAGTGTCCCGTGTGCGCGAGTGTCCCGTGTATGATAGTGTCCCGTGTGCGCGAGTGCCCCGTGTATGAGAGTGTCCCGTGTGCGCGAGTGCCCCGTGTATGATAGTGTCCCGTGTTCGCGAGTACCCCGTGTATGAGAGTGTCCCGTGTGCGTGAGTGTCCCGTGTATGATAGTTTCCCGTGTGCGCGAGTGCCCCGTGTATGATAGTGTCCCGTGTGCGCGAGTACCCCGTGTATACGAGTGTCCCGTGTATGCGAGTGTCCCGTGTATGCGAGTGTCCTGTGTATACGAGTGTCCCGTGTATACGAGTGTCCCGTGTATACGAGTACCCCGTGTATGCGAGTGCCCCGTGTCTGAGAGTGTCCCGTGTCTGAGAGTGTCCCGTGTGCGCGAGTGCCCCGTGTATGAGAGTGCCCCGTGTATGAGAGTGTCCCGTGTGCGCGAGTGCCCCGTGTATGATAGTGTCCCGTGTGCGCGAGTGCCCCGTGTATACGAGTGTCCCGTGTATGCTAGTGTCCCGTGTATGCGAGTGTCCCGTGTATACGAGTGCCCCGTGTTTGCGAGTGTCCCGTGTATGGGAGTTTCCCGTGTATGAGAGTGTCCCGTGTGCGCGAGTGCCCCGTGTATGATAGTGTCCCGTGTTCGCGAGTACCCAGTGTATGAGAGTGTCCCGTGTGCGCGAGTGCCCCGTGTATGATAGTGTCCCGTGTTCGCGAGTACCCCGTGTATGAGAGTGTCCCGTGTGCGTGAGTGTCCCGTGTATGATAGTTTCCCGTGTGCGCGAGTGCCCCGTGTATGAGAGTGTCCCGTTGCGCGGTGCCCCGTGTATGATAGTGTCCCGTGTGCGCGAGTGCCCCGTGTATGATAGTGTCCCGTGTTCGTGAGTACCCCGTGTATGAGAGTGTCCCGTGTGCGCGAGTGCCCCGTGTATGATAGTGTCCCGTGTTCGCGAGTACCCCGTGTATACGAGTGTCCCGTGTATGCGAGTGTCCCGTGTATACGAGTGTCCCGTGTATGCGAGTGTCCCGTGTATACGAGTGTCCCGTGTATGCGAGTGTCCCGTGTATACGAGTGTCCCGTGTATGCGAGTGTCCCGTGTATGGGAGTGTCCCGTGTATGCGAGTGTCCCGTGTATGCGAGTGTCCCGTGTATGCGAGTGTCCCTGTGTATGGGAGTGTCCTGCTTTCACGCCAGCTATTGTAATAAAACATGCCGCCAGTGAGGTACGTACATTACTATCGTATACGAGTACCAGGCACTATATGCAAGTGTCCCATGTATGTGAGGTACGTACATGACTATCGTATACGAGTACCAGGTACTATATGCGTGTGTCCCATGTATGTGAGGTACGTACATGACTATCGTATACGAGTACCAGGCACTATATGCAAGTGTCCCATGTATGTGAGGTACGTACATTACTATCGTATACGAGTACCAGGCACTATATGCAAGTGTCCCATGTATGTGAGGTACGTACATTACTATCGTATACGAGTACCAGGCACTATATGCGAGTGTCCCATGTATGTGAGGTACGTACATTATTATCGTATACGAGTACCAGGTACTATATGTGAGTGTCCCATGTATGTGAGGTACGTACATTACTATCGTATACGAGTACCAGGCACTATATGCGAGTTTCCCATGTATGTGAGGTACGTACATTACTATCGTATACGAGTACCAGGCACTATTTGCGAGTGTCCCATGTATGTGAGGTACGTACATTACTATCGTATCTGTTACGACTAGTTACGGACATATGGGGATACGAAGAGAGCAGAACGAAAAGTCTATCCACTTTAACATCACTATACACTGAACCGAATTTCTAAACGTCCATCTAATAAATTGTGAGTTTAAGGTAACTGGTCTGTGTATTAGTCCAAATATTGGTAGTCTATTGTTATCCACCATACTCTATCAATGTACACTAAGAAAACACCAATTTATTGTCATGGCTGACCAAGCGGAACGGAAGGTTGGAATCCTAAGTTTTGGCATGAGGACCACGTGCACGGCATGGTGAGTGCTCAATTTGGTTGCAATTTATTCTATGTGCGACCCGTAACCGAAAAAACAGAACATATTGCGAGAATGACCATTGAGGAAAGCGGGCGAGCCGTCGGTATGCTTGATACGGGCACTTCTATCAGACAGGTATGTTCAGAGTTGTAATTAAATTCGATATTTCAAGTACATTTTGTAATGAATCATACAATGTCATATTTTAATATCATTCTAAATCATTTCCATCGTGTTTCCAGGTTGCACGACTTTTCAACAGACGGCATTCTACTATGGACTTTACTTGTTGATTGTCTTCAACTGTTATACAACATCAGGTAGACGGTTAGAAATTCGGTTCAGTGTATAATTCCAATATGCAGTTTTCACTTATAGTCCTATCTTTAATTGCATTTGATTGGTATCTATGTTGAGGGTCTCATGGTAGATTAACTTTTGTTAAATGAGTTCTCTCGTAAAATAAGTCTTCATTATTATTATTATTATTATTATTATTATTATTATTATTATTATTATTATTATAGTTAAAATATAATTAGATACTTTTTCAAAAATTGTGAAGTACATTAAAAATAAAGGCTGTATTTCTTTCCTGCAAGACGTTGGTAATATTGATTGCGTAATATATACACTTGTATCATAGCAACTGTTTTAGAAATTGTGAAAATGAGTTTGAACAGGACTATAATTTTAAATTAAATATCATCTCACTTAACGATGCTTAGATACAGAAACGTCACTTAACGATGCTTAGATACAGAAACGCCACTTAACGATGCTTAGATACAGAAACGTCACTTAACGATGCTTAGATACAGAAACGTCACTTAGCGATGCTTAGATACAGAAACGCCACTTAACGATGCTTAGATACAGAAACGTCACTTACGATGCTTAGATACAGAAACGTCACTTAACGATGCTTAGATACAGAAACGTCACTTAATGATGCTTAGATACAGAAACGCCACTTAATGATGCTTAGATACAGAAACGCCACTTAATGATGCTTAGATACAGAAACGTCACTTAACGATGCTTAGATACAGAAACGCCACTTAACGATGCTTAGATACAGAAACGTCACTTAACGATGCTTAGATACAGAAACTCCACTTAACGATGCTTAGATACAGAAACGCCACTTAACGATGCTTAGATACAGAAACGCCACTTAACGATGCTTAGATACAGAAACGTCACTTAACGATGCTTAATTACAGAAACGTCACTTAACGATGATTAGATACAGAAACTCCACTTAACGATGCTTAGATACAGAAACGCCACTTAACGATGCTTAGATACAGAAACGCCACTTAACGATGCTTAGATACAGAAACGTCACTTAACGATGATTAGATACAGAAACTCCACTTAACGATGCTTAGATACAGAAACGCCACTTAACGATGCTTAGATACAGAAACGCCACTTAACGATGCTTAGATACAGAAACGTCACTTAACGATGCTTAGATACAGAAACGTCACTTAACGATGCTTAGATACAGAAACTCCACTTAACGATGATTAGATACAGAAACGCCACTTAACGATGCTTAGATACAGAAACGCCACTTAACGATGCTTAGATACAGAAACTCCACTTAACGATGCTTAGATACAGAATCATCACTTAACGATGCTTAGATACAGAAACTCCACTTAACGATGCTTAGATACAGAAACGCCACTTAACGATGCTTAGATACAGAAACGTCACTTACGATGTTTAGATACAGAATCGTCACTTACGATGTTTAGATGCAGAATCGTCACTTACGATACAGAATCGTCACTTACGATGCAGAATCGTCACTTACGGTGCTTAGAAACAGAAATTTGAATTTTAAAATGTTCGGCTAATTAATAAAACGCTATAATAATAGATTTGAAACAGTAGCCATGGTTATCTTAAAGCAGCATTACATCGTAATAAAGGATGTTTTGAGTAAAATATAAATACTAATGTATGTGTGTTTACAAAAATCGAAATAGTCGCTCAGAAACGATAAAATTCCAATAAATTTAAACCGTCGTATACGGGAATTTGTTTATCAACACACGAAATATAACACGCACAAAGCGCATGCGTGAAACAACAGAGGATGTAGAAAACAACGTATATATTTTGAACATGAAATACTATATATCTATCTTCCTCTAATGTCGAACCCCTCGCGATGTAGAAATGTCCCTAAAAGACTTAGCTAACAGAGGTATGAATCAACATATCAAGTAATTTAATTTAAAAAGACAACGTGGGACAAATGGGGTCGATGCATTCTGAATGTAAACAAGTGCGGATGATGCGTTCCGGTTGTAAACAAGTGCGTGACCGATCAACTCGGAAAGTCCTACTTTCGGTTTCGAGTTTGTTTTATCGCAAAAAACTCTTTACCAAATGAACATAAGCATACAAAGTATAATGTTAGAATGTGTAGCAGCATTGCTACCCATACGTAAAAATTGAATTTTTCAAATATATTTTATTTCATACGATGTAATGCTGCTTTAATTAACGAAACTTGTGTCCGTATGTCACACATTCATTTATAACAAGCGAAATTCCCTTGTATCAAATCTACACGTGCCCTAAAGATAACATTGTTGTGTCTCGTTGCTTATAGTTTGTATTGAGGGTAATATGGGAAACTGTCATTGTCAAATAAGTTTCCTATTTAAATACCGTCTATTATATATTATTATTTTATTGTTTTAGTACTTTTATTATTATTACTACTATTATATAATTCATGATATATAATACATGTATCACGTACTAATAATAAAGATAAAATAATACCCACACGAAATAAGTCCAGACACTTCCGTGATACGATTATAAATAAAGGTTATAATAGTTTATAGCATATTAGCATTACTATTTAGTTATATATTCCAATAATGTTATAATCCGTATGCACTCACGTTCCAATACGGAACTCGAGATTTTCGGGAAAGAAATATATAAGTTACAGTGGTGCGGTTAATAACAGTACATTCGAGAATATGTGCAATGTCGGGTTATAAAATATAACGAGAACATTTCCTTAATTGCAATTTCACCACACTGTCTGTCTGGGTATACATGACATTGCAACTAGATTGATGTACATGCTATGATCTAAATGAAAATGTGGTTTTGGTTTATCCAAATTTGTTTTAGCTCGATTGCGAAACAAGCATTGGATTGGAGAACGTTCTCGAGACAATCGTCATGAAGTGGGGGTGGGGGTGGGGAACAAGCATTGGATTGGAGAAAGTTCTCGAGACAATCGTCATGAAGGGGGGTGGGGAACAAGCATTGGATTGGAGAAAGTTCTCGAAACAATCGTCATGAAGTGGGGGTGGGGAACAAGCATTGGATTGGAGAAAGTTCTCGAGACAATCGTCATGAAGTGGGGGTGGGGGTGGGGAACAAGCATTGGATTGGAGAAAGTTCTCGAGACAATCGTCATGAAGTGGTAATATAGTATATAAACTAGGTAACAACTCATGGTTGGTATATCACGATACTGTACGGAACACGGAATCGTGGACAACCGAAATAATTACTCATGGTTGGTACATCACGTTACTGTACGGAACACGGAATCCTGGACAACCGAAATAATTGTATATTTTGGATTTACTGCTACAAGTTATTTGTCTACGTTTCATCTATTGTTGGTGGATGAAGACACCGGGCTCCCCCGAGCAGTATTTCAGGTAGGAACGAATCGTGAACCGGGTAGAACCACCAATCACCCGCAAGCTAGCTTCATATGAAGAATTCGACACCACCTGTGTGAATTGAACCTTCGATGGAGTAAGCAGTTTGAAGTCAAAGATGTTAACCACTCGGCCACGGACCCCCACCCCATACCCCCATCAACCGAAATAAACGCTCGAGGGTGTTATAATATTATCAGGATTAGTCACGTGCTCCTTAATACTAACGAGCAGGTATATGTTGCTCATATTTATGGCAAAATTAATGACATAATTACCACTTTAAAGCGACACTACATCGGTGAAAACGCAAATATCTGCAGAATGTAATTTCCTATTATATGGTATAAATTCTTTTCCAATATTTGCCTCAAAAACTGAGTATTTCAACAAATAAATAAGCGTCGTATACGCGGTTTGTTGACATAACAAAATAATGTAAATATGGTCGATATTCATGCATAATACAATGCGTGTATCCTGAACGACACGATTTATCGTATAGATTTACCGTTATATCTCACATGCATATTTATGTGTAGACTAATATTAGTTAAATCATCTCTAAGCGAAAGTATCGCGTGTTTAGTATTGACTCCAATGACAAACAAACGTCATTTCAGGAGCGAGGATGCTCGCTATATGAAATCCTACTTTCACCTTTGAAAGTTTGTAGACCACAAAAGCACTGTTTATTGATTCAATGTTAGTGTTCGAATGTATTCAGAAGAATTTGTAGTAGCAATGAAAACATGCATTTTATTTGCTTTTTGCGATGTAATGTCGCTTTAAACCATATCTCTATATATGCAACATACTCGCGATGTAACTAGAACACGATACACAGGTTTCCATCAACTGTATCAGGTTGCGTTCTGGCTGGTTTCCTCACTGATAGTAAAGACTAGCAGCTCCTTACATAATGTCGGGGTGAACACCTGTATCCTATACACCCAGCTTGTCACTGCGCAATTGGAAATAATGACGTAATATGTAACACAAACATTAATATTATGATTGTTCTGCCCTGTGAATAAATTACGAATCAACTGTCGCATCCGAAAAGTAAACCATGCATTTTGGAAAGCACACAGGAATTTCGTGATTGGTTTCCACGAATAGTTAATGAGCTATGGCTTCTATACTGTGCCAGATAGTAAATAGAAATTACTTTCGGTTCGATATTTAGGTATTGGGTAATTTGGGCAATGAATTGGTAGCTAGTACGTTTGTTGTGTACTGTAGTTTAGCACGGGAATCACGGGGAGTGGTATAAACGTTTTAGCGGGAAAGGTAAAACGGCGCTCGAATAATTACTAATATTCCGAAAACGTTCTCAGATGCTATATGTATTCCCAATATGTCCGCCTCCGTGGTCGAGTGGTTAAGGTCGCTGATTGGAATACCACTGTAACCTATCAACACTAATGGTCACGGGTTCGAGCCCCGCTCAGGCCGTGTCTCATTTATATGAAAAAGTTGGCAGTTTCTTACGGAGGTTGGTGCACCCAAGTACTGGTTAACCGCTGGAGCCTGCCCAGGAAAGGTGTTGCTAAGTAAACTGCCCACCGGCGATATAGCCCGAAATGGTGCTGATGCAGGCGTAAAACCCGAAATATAACATAATAGTATCACTTTATTTTAATTTGTCCGTGTTACTCATATTTGAGGAAAGTACTTATTAAAAAATACTTCTACACGAGACCAAGTATGTATAAATTGTGTTCATTAATGAACAGTGATAATAGAAAGGTTTGATTAAGCTTGGCTCGATTTATTAAGAATGCTTTAAACCATAGGAACTCAATATTGAACGCTTTGTCTTCTTAATTACACAAAACAACTAACTAGAATGTTCATCCTCTATTTTAAATTATATTACAGTAGCTATACGATAGCTTTATTGATCACTTGTTTATTTATATGTAATTATATGTATATATTATGACTATGTACTTATGTATACGTCATGAATAAACTTATGTTCTGTTCTGTTCTATTCTGTTCATAATAACATTATTTCCAATATAGCTTTGTGTCGTCATCCATATAGACTGTGGACACGTCCTATATACACTTTCGTCTCTAATTTATTCATAGTTTCTCAATGCACATATTTGTGTTTTTCAGTGCTCTCACTATTTATCGACAATGCCAGTGGTAACACGCTGGACTGGTAATCCAGGGATCACAGGTTCGATCCCCGTCTGGCCCTAATATAATTAACAGTCTTTCAGATGGGACGTTAAACCGAGGTCTCGTGTCGGTGCTTTACACCGTGCACGTAAAAGAACCAGAGGAGACTCTGGAATGGGTCTCTGTCTGTACCATGCACTATCCTCCAACATTTAAAATAACTAATCTCTTCAGGCGGCGTCGCTCATATGGGTAACCGGTAGTGACGATAAATAAACATAAACGCACGCATTGTTCATTAATTGCATTCAGTTTGATAATACAATGTAAATCATAAATATAAACGATTCTGAACTGGTTTCCCAACGTGTGACGCAGGTGTGGCTGATTACGAGGTCATTAAAACTGATATTTGGGCATCCAATATTGCATCAGAAAATTGTAATGGACGATTAGGACAAAATAATTACAATAAAAACTGCACACAAGTTGATATTAAAAACTAATGTGAGAGAGAGAGAGAGAGAGAGAAACGGAGGGAGGGGGAGGGAGGTAGAGGAGAGGAGAGAGCTTCCCGGCTGGTAGAGGACGTTTGTGTATTGATCACCAGTGTATCCTAGACGATGACCCAGGCCTAGGTGTGTGTGGGGGAGGGGGGTAAACGACATTTGGTTACGCGTACAGTTGTCGCTCTATAAATAAATAAATACGTGGATGAAGACTATTAATTAAAAATAAAGTTATCTAAATCTTGTGTTGTTTCATCTTGAGTGATATAGGATCACGAGCATGACATAACGGATTACGTTACATACAGTATAATAGGGGCACCGCGTGACGAGAATATCGCTACCCGTCATGAGACAAAACAGTAAAACTGGGAATCGGAACATAAAGTCAAGTCTCATGGCACTCACGTGAGTTTGCAATTATGAACTGACTAGCGATATTTGAATTTTAAATACAATGCGTATACTTCAAAAACACAACTATAGTACGTTTAGGATAACGTGACAGTGACGTCTCTCAATATTTACTCCCGTTGTCTATGTACACAACACAAGACAGGTAGGCCATAAATCGGCTTAAAAATCAGTAAGCGGTAATTCGAATTAAAAATTACATTATCATAATATCGATAACTGTAAATTTACCTGAATTACCTGTACTGATAGGTATAGCCCTTGTACGTCACTGTCAAGTTATCCTAAACGTACAGTAACCAATTATTAAACACCTGTCACTCATATATTACGATATCTTATGAAAATATATCTGCACACACCGAGGTGGGTGTGAGTTCTCCTTGACATATGTGTACCGGGTTCGATCCTCGGACCGGGAAGTATGTGAGATGGTACGATGGTCCCCATATCGTACAGATGGCTTTTCGCGGAATACTTCGGTTTCCTCCCACACGAATGCCCACATTTACGCTTCCATCCGCGCCAACGAGAGTGATTAATATAAGTGTGCTAAAACATGCTTCGCAATCGTTGTAATATAGATACAGTTTAAACTAAACGGGGATGTGGCATGCAATATGAAAGCCTGACTAACTCAAGAGGGATCCGGCAAAATCAAGACCTTACTGTAGACAGATCCGGCAAAATCATGACCCTACTTTAGACAGATTTGGCAAAATCATGACCCTACTTTAGACAGATCCGGCAAAATCACGACCCTACTTTAGAAAGATCTGGCAACATCAGACCCAAACGCGTCTGTGGACATGACTATAGAAACCACGTACACTATAAACTGTGAAATTTGAGATATATTAAATATCCACGCAGAATAAGTTAAGCACGCTTTGCGGTTATTCTGTCATCGAAATATTTGGGCTGACATGCATCGAGCACATAGCCTGTATTACATACATTTTAATCCTACTGCGGCTCTCACATATCAACGTATTAACTACTACATTAGTAAACATGTTTACACACAATATACCCACACGTGTACCCGCACTTGTACCAGCACTTGTACCAGCACGTGTACCCGCACTTGTACCAGCACGTGTACCTACACGTGTACCCGCACATGTACCCACACGTGTACCAGCACGTGTACTTGCACATGTACCCACACGTGTACCCGCACATGTACCCACACGTGTACCAGCACGTGTACCCGCACTTGTACCCACACGTGTACCAGCACGTGTACCCACACTTGTACCCACACGTGTACCAGCACGTGTACCCGCACTTGTACCCACACGTGTACCCGCACTTGTACCAGCACGTGTACCAGCACGTGTACCCGCACTTGTACCAACACTTGTACCAGCACGTGTACTCGCACTTGTACCCACACGTGTACCCGCACTTGTACCAGCACGTGTACCAGCACGTGTACCAGCACGTGTACCCGCACTTGTACCAGCACTTGTACCAGCACGTGTACCCACACTTGTACCCACACGTGTGCCAGCACTTGTACCAGCACGTGTACCAGCACTTGTACCCACACGTGTACCAGCACTTGTACCCGCACTTGTACCCACACGTGTACCAGCACGTGTACCCACACTTGTACCCACACGTGTACCAGCACGTGTACCCACACTTGTACCCACACGTGTACCAGCACTTGTACCAGCACGTGTACCAGCACTTGTACCAGCACTTGTACCAGCACTTGTACCAGCACGTGTACCAGCACTTGTACCAGCACTTGTACCAGCACGTGTACCCACACTTGTACCCACACGTGTACCAGCACTTGTACCCGCACTTGTACCAGCACGTGTACCAGCACTTGTACCCGCACTTGTACCAGCACGTGTACCAGCACGTGTACCCACACTTGTACCCACACTTGTACCCACACTTGTACCCACACTTGTACCCGCACTTGTACCAGCACGTGTACCAGCACTTGTACCAGCACGTGTACCAGCACTTGTACCAGCACGTGTACCCACACTTGTACCCACACGTGTACCAGCACGTGTACCAGCACGTGTACCAGCACTTGTACCCGCACTTGTACCAGCACGTGTACCAGCACTTGTACCAGCACTTGTACCAGCACTTGTACCAGCACGTGTACCAACACGTGTACCCGCACTTGTACCCACACTTGTACCAGCACTTGTACCAGCACGTGTACCCACACGTGTACCCGCACTTGTACCCACACTTGTACCAGCACTTGTACCAGCACTTGTACCAACACTTGTACCAGCACTTGTACCAGCACTTGTACCCACACGTGTACCAGCACGTGTACCAGCAATTGTACCAGCACATGTACCAGCACGTGTATCCACACTTGTACCAGCACTTGTACCAGCACTTGTACCAGCACGTGTACCAGCACTTGTACCAGCACGTGTACCAGCACTTGTACCAGCACGTGTACCAGCACTTGTACCCACACTTGTACCAGCACTTGTACCAGCACGTGTACCCACACGTGTACCAGCACTTGTACCAGCACGTGTACCCACACGTGTACCAGCACTTGTACCAGCACGTGTACCAGCACGTGTACCCACACTTGTACCAGCACGTGTACCCACACGTGTACCAGCACTTGTACCAGCACGTGTACCAGCACGTGTACCAGCACTTGTACCAGCACGTGTACCCACACTTGTACCAGCACGTGTACCAGCACTTGTACCAGCACTTGTACCCACACGTGTACCCACACTTGTACCCGCACTTGTACCAGCACTTGTACCCGCACGTGTACCAGCACTTGTACCAGCACTTGTACCAGCACTTGTACCAGCACGTGTACCAGCACTTGTACCCACACGTGTACCCGCACTTGTACCCACACGTGTACCAGCACTTGTACCCACACGTGCACCAGCACTTGTACCAGCACTTGTACCAGCACGTGTACCAACACTTGTACCAGCACTTGTACCAGCACTTGTACCCACACGTGTACCCGCACTTGTACCCACACGTGTACCCGCACTTGTACCCACACGTGTACCAGCACTTGTACCCACACGTGTACCAGCACTTGTACCCACACGTGTACCCGCACTTGTACCCACACGTGTACCAGCACTTGTACCCACACGTGTACCAGCACTTGTACCCACGTGTACCCGCACTTGTACCCACACGTGTACCAGCACTTGTACCCACACGTGTACCAGCACTTGTACCCACACGTGTACCCGCACTTGTACCCACACGTGTACCAGCACTTGTACCAGCACTTGTACCCACACTTGTACCAGCACGTGTACCAGCACTTGTACCAGCACGTGTACCAGCACTTGTACCAGCACTTGTACCCGCACTTGTACCCACACGTGTACCCGCACTTGTACCCACACGTGTACCAGCACTTGTACCAGCACGTGTACCAGCACTTGTACCAGCACTTGTACCCACACTTGTACCAGCACGTGTACCCACACTTTTACCCACACGTGTACCAGCACTTGTACCAGCACGTGTACCAGCACTTGTACCAGCACTTGTACCCGCACTTGTACCAGCACGTGTACCCACACTTGTACCCACACGTGTACCCGCACTTGTACCAGCACTTGTACCCACACTTGTACCCGCACGTGTACCAGCACGTGTACCAGCACTTGTACCAGCACTTGTACCCGCACTTGTACCAGCACGTGTACCAGCACGTGTACCCACACTTGTACCCACACGTGTACCCACACGTGTACCCGCACTTGTACCAGCACGTGTACCAGCACTTATACCCACATGTGTACCAGCACGTGTACCAGCACGTGTACCCACACTTGTACCCACATGTGTACCAGCACGTGTACCAGCACGTGTACCCACACGTGTACCCACACGTGTACCAGCACTTATACCCACATGTGTACCAGCACGTGTACCAGCACGTGTACCAGCACTTGTACCCGCACTTGTACCCGCACTTGTACCAGCACGTGTACCAGCACTTGTACCAGCACTTGTACCAGCACTTGTACCAGCACGTGTACCAGCACTTGTACCAGCACTTGTACCCGCACTTGTACCAGCACGTGTACCAGCACGTGTACCAGCACTTGTACCCGCACTTGTACCAGCACGTGTACCAGCACTTGTACCAGCACTTGTACCAGCACTTGTACCAGCACGTGTACCAACACGTGTACCCGCACTTGTACCCACACTTGTACCAGCACTTGTACCAGCACGTGTACCCACACGTGTACCCGCACTTGTACCCACACTTGTACCAGCACTTGTACCAGCACTTGTACCAACACTTGTACCAGCACTTGTACCAGCACTTGTACCCACACGTGTACCAGCACGTGTACCAGCAATTGTACCAGCACATGTACCAGCACGTGTATCCACACTTGTACCAGCACTTGTACCAGCACTTGTACCAGCACGTGTACCAGCACTTGTACCAGCACGTGTACCAGCACTTGTACCAGCACGTGTACCAGCACTTGTACCCACACTTGTACCAGCACTTGTACCAGCACGTGTACCCACACGTGTACCAGCACTTGTACCAGCACGTGTACCCACACGTGTACCAGCACTTGTACCAGCACGTGTACCAGCACGTGTACCCACACTTGTACCAGCACGTGTACCCACACGTGTACCAGCACTTGTACCAGCACGTGTACCAGCACGTGTACCAGCACTTGTACCAGCACGTGTACCCACACTTGTACCAGCACGTGTACTAGCACTTGTACCAGCACTTGTACCCACACGTGTACCCACACTTGTACCCGCACTTGTACCAGCACTTGTACCCGCACGTGTACCAGCACTTGTACCAGCACTTGTACCAGCACTTGTACCAGCACGTGTACCAGCACTTGTACCCACACGTGTACCCGCACTTGTACCCACACGTGTACCAGCACTTGTACCCACACGTGCACCAGCACTTGTACCAGCACTTGTACCAGCACGTGTACCAACACTTGTACCAGCACTTGTACCAGCACTTGTACCCACACGTGTACCCGCACTTGTACCCACACGTGTACCCGCACTTGTACCCACACGTATACCAGCACTTGTACCCACACGTGTACCAGCACTTGTACCCACACGTGTACCCGCACTTGTACCCACACGTGTACCAGCACTTGTACCAGCACTTGTACCCACACTTGTACCAGCACGTGTACCAGCACTTGTACCAGCACGTGTACCAGCACTTGTACCAGCACTTGTACCCGCACTTGTACCCACACGTGTACCCGCACTTGTACCCACACGTGTACCAGCACTTGTACCAGCACGTGTACCAGCACTTGTACCAGCACTTGTACCCACACCTGTACCAGCACGTGTACCCACACTTTTACCCACACGTGTACCAGCACTTGTACCAGCACGTGTACCAGCACTTGTACCAGCACGTGTACCCACACTTGTACCCACACGTGTACCCGCACTTGTACCAGCACTTGTACCCACACTTGTACCCGCACGTGTACCAGCACGTGTACCAGCACTTGTACCAGCACTTGTACCCGCACTTGTACCAGCACGTGTACCAGCACGTGTACCCACACTTGTACCCACACGTGTACCCACACGTGTACCCGCACTTGTACCAGCACGTGTACCAGCACTTATACCCACATGTGTACCAGCACGTGTACCAGCACGTGTACCCACACTTGTACCCACATGTGTACCAGCACGTGTACCAGCACGTGTACCCACACGTGTACCCACACGTGTACCAGCACTTATACCCACATGTGTACCAGCACGTGTACCAGCACGTGTACCAGCACTTGTACCCGCACTTGTACCCGCACTTGTACCAGCACGTGTACCAGCACTTGTACCAGCACTTGTACCAGCACTTGTACCAGCACGTGTACCAGCACTTGTACCAGCACTTGTACCCGCACTTGTACCAGCACGTGTACCAGCACTTGTACCAGCACGTGTACCAGCACTTGTACCAGCACGTGTACCCACACTTGTACCCACACGTGTACCAGCACTTGTACCAGCACGTGTACCAGCACTTGTACCAGCACGTGTACCATCACTTGTACCAGCACTTGTACCCGCACTTGTACCAGCACGTGTACCAGCACTTATACCCACATGTGTACCAGCACGTGTACCAGCACGTGTACCCACACTTGTACCCATACGTGTACCAGCACGTGTACCAGCACTTGTACCAGCACGTCTACCCACACTTGTACCAGCACGTGTACCAGCACTTGTACCCACACGTGTACCCGCACTTGTACCCACACGTGTACCAGCACGTGTACCAGCACGTGTACCAGCACTTGTACCCGCACTTGTACCAGCACGTGTACCAGCACTTGTACCAACACTTGTACCATCACTTGTACCAGCACGTGTACCCACACGTGTACTCGCACTTGTACCCACACTTGTACCAGCACTTGTACCAGCACGTGTACCCGCACTTGTACCCACACTTGTACCAGCACTTGTACCAGCACTTGTACCAGCACTTGTACCCACACGTGTACCAGCACTTGTACCAGCACTTGTACCAGCACTTGTACCAGCACGTGTACCCACATTTGTACCAGCACTTGTACCAGTACTTGTACCAGCACGTGTACCAGCACTTGTACCAGCACGTGTACCATCACTTGTACCAGCACGTGTACCAGCACTTGTACCAGCACTTGTACCCACACTTGTACCAGCACTTGTACCAGCACTTGTACCAGCACGTGTATCCACACGTGTACCAGCACTTGTACCAGCACGTGTACCCACACGTGTACCAGCACTTGTACCATCACGTGCACCAGCACGTGTACCCACACTTGTACCAGCACGTGTACCCACACGTGTACCAGCACGTGTACCAGCACGTGTACCAGCACGTGTACCAGCACTTGTACCAGCACGTGTACCCACACTTGTACCCGTACTAGTACCAGCACTTGTACCCGCACGTGTACCAGCACTTGTACCAGCACTTGTACCAGCACTTGTACCAGCACGTGTACCAGCACTTGTACCAGCACTTGTACCCACACTTGTACCAGCACTTGTACCAGCACTTGTACCAGCACGTGTACCCACACGTGTACCAGCACTTGTATCAGCACGTGTACCCACACGTGTACCAGCACTTGTACCATCACGTGTACCAGCACGTGTACCCACACGTGTACCAGCACTTGTACCAGCACGTGTACCATCACGTGTACCAGCACTTGTACCAGCACGTGTACCCACACTTGTACCAGCACGTGTACCAGCACTTGTACCAGCACTTGTACCCACACGTGTACCCACACTTGTACCCGCACTTGTACCAGCACTTGTACCCGCACGTGTACCAGCACTTGTACCAGCACTTGTACCAGCACTTGTACCAGCACTTGTACCAGCACTTGTACCAGCACTTGTACCAGCACGTGTACCAGCACGTGTACCCACACTTGTACCAGCACTTGTACCGACACGTGTACCCACACTTGTACCAGCACGTGTACCAGCACTTGTACCCACACGTGTACCCGCACTTGTACCAGCACGTGTACCCACACTTGTACCCACACGTGTACCCACACTTGTACCAGCACTTGCACCATCACGTGCACCATCACGTGTACAGCACGTGTACCCACTCTTGTACCCACACGTGTACCCACACTTGTACCAGCACTTGCACCATCACGTGCACCATCACGTGTACAGCACGTGTACCAACTTAATAATGTCTTCCACGTAACCACCGGATAGTGAGTTCGAGGCCTGCCAAAGCCACACCCTTATGCAAGACATTAACAATCCACTCCTCTTTGCTTCGTGGCAATGGATTCCATCAGGAATAAGGTCTCGGAAGCCATTAGTCTAAAGTTCAAACAACTTATCCGCAACCGAACCAAAATAAATGTATGAACTAATTATTGTGATAAAATCCACCATCTTATTACGTGAATACAGAATCTTCAAAAGTAACCTTTTAAAATATGTATTGCACATGATATCAAAATTAGATATTTTACCAGTTATCGTATCCACACACATGTCCTCACACGCAACCATCAATATCCAACACTTTCGAGCATATTTCTCATATCTATATATATATCTATATATCTACATATCTATATGTATATATAATATGGGAATCCCAAAGTGTTCACCTTGCAAAGTATGCACTGTCCACCCTGTGCAACATGATACAACACGTTGAGTTTACTGTGAATAATTGATACAACGGTATACGAACGTCGGAGGAAATATTGAACATTGTTAGCATTTTCGTATTTTTTTAAAACTATTTATTTTACAACGACTGCGAAGAAAATTTTAACAACTTAAATTAATCACTCTCGTTGGCTCGGATGAAAGCGTATAATTATGTGGTCATTCATGTGGGAGGAAACCTGAGTACCCGGAGAAAACCCACCTGTCCGATCTGGCGATCACCGTACCATCTCACATACTTCCTGGTCCGGGGATCGAACCCGGGTCGCATTGGTGAGAAGCGAGCGCGCTAACCACTGCGCTTATCGGAGTCATTTTCGTATTAAGTTGTATCAACTGCTCACGTTGAAATTCGAGAGAAGTATAAAGGTTTTTAATTTACGATAAGATGACATAGTATATATAGCTATAAACTAGATCTCAATAGTGTACATGTACGGAAGTCAATATTGTCGTGTTGTGTCATGCATATTTTAATTCGGCGAACTCTACTTTTGAAAAACTTTCATAATAATATGCGTGGCGATTTTTTTAGAATGTGATGTACACTGAGATAGTCTAAGGGGCGTTTACTTAGAATGTGCTGCACACTGAGATATTCTAAGGGGCGTTTACTTAGAATGTGCTGCACACTGAGATAGTCTAAGGGGCGTTTACTTAGAATGTGATGTACACTGAGATAGTCTAAGGGGCGTTTACTTAGAATGTGCTGCACACTGAGATATTCTAAGGGGCGTTTACTTAGAATGTGCTGCACACTGAGATAGTCTAAGGGGCGTTTACTTAGAATGTGATGTACACTGAGATAGTCTAAGGGGCGTTTACTTAGAATGTGCTGCACACTGAGATATTCTAAGGGACGTTTACTTAGAATGTGCTGCACACTGAGATATTCTAAGGGACGTTTACTTAGAATGTGCTGCACACTGAGATATTCTAAGGAGCGGATGATTAGAATGTGCTGAATATATATATAATTATTAGTATATATATATATGTGAAATCTATATGAAATGGCGGGTTGCTTCGGGAATAAGTATCCGTTTATATATATTATATGATAATTAATAATTGTACAAGTGAATCATTGTATAACTAAACTAAAATAATTATTACAATGATTCACTAGTACAATTCGTCATTTCTTGCTGTATACGAAAGGGTGTCGTCTGCCTTTTGACATCTTGACTCACCTGCAGACGACACTATTGCCGTGATCTCTTTCATAATCAGTTGATGTAATATTCACGTTTAACTATCAAAACCAAAAATACCGCCTTACACCCCCTCACCAATTCACACCCTGAGATATGCGTGTGTATGCATTGTATAATTATAATAGTCACGTGTAGGCTACATTCTGTTCCATGCCGCCACAATCTTTTTATTATATCACACAGTTAAAGCGACACTACATCGGTGAAAACGCAAATGTCTACAGAATGTAATTTCCTATTATATGGTATAATGTTTTTCCAAAATTTGTCAAAAACTGAGTATTTCAACAAATAAACAAACGTCGTATACGCGGTTTGTTTATATAACAAAATAATGTAAACAGGGTCTAATACAATGCGTGATTCCGGAATAAAATGATTTATGTTGCATCCATGCGTAATACAACTAGTGTATCCTGATAACATGATTTGTGGTACAGATTTACCGTTATATCTCACATTTGTGCCTATTTATTTGTAGACTATTCTTAGTTAAATTATCTCTAAACGACATTATCTCGCATTTAGTATTGACCCCGATGACAAACAAACGTCAATTCAGGAGCATGGATGACTGTTATATGAACTCATACATTCAATCCACAAAAACACTGTTTATTGATTCAATGTTAGTGTTCGAATGTATTCAGAAGAATTTGTAGTAGCAATGCAAAAAAAAAAAGCTTTGTATTTGCTTTTTGCGATATATATATACGAGGTTTGTTAGTGTAACACATGATATATATATATACAAGGTTTGTTAGTGTAACACATGATATATATATGCGAGTTTTGGCCCCTGTTTGCCAAAATTGCCTTTTGATGATTCAATGATTATTGTTCCAGTACGATTGGTGAACTATTTGGTAACGGTTATGAAAATAAACTGTGTTATTGTATTTGTTACATAAAGCTAAACGATTTGTTTCCCTTGCTGTAGTGGCTGACATATACGTATAAAGGGAGAGCACTAACAGTTTATGTTGAACATAAAATATCGTCGATAGTGTCCCTTGCCGCATATGGTTTATTTTAAGATATTAAAATAATTAAATATTTGAGGTATAGTAAGCCTATCTATCGTCATATGTGAATTATGTCAATGCCTGAGATTTATGAAATGACAAAAGTTAGCACGCGTCGAACAATAAACCTGAAGTTCCTGCCGCTGCCACCGCTGTCGAGATATGGAGATTCAAACATTCTTGCACAAAACCATTATTAATAAGTCTAGGGTGATAACTATATATCGCGTGAAGAGTGCACCCCACCTATTCGCAAAATAACTAATGTGTTTTGGCCTGTATTTTTGTTTGAATGCCGGAGATATCGACACTAATGCCGGTAAGCCCAGAATAATAGTATGACCCTTCGACGCGATGTTAAATGGCGATTCGCGAAGATGAACATAACGAAGCACCCCACCACCACCCACCACCCACCACCACCCACCACCACCCACCACCCACCACCCACCCACCACCCACCACCCACCGTTACGATTGTGTACTTAGGCAAGACATTTAAATTCCACGTTGCCGTTCGAGCCCCGCTAGAGCCGTTACGATTGTGTACTTAAGCAAGACATTTAAATTCCACGTTGCCGTTCGAGTCCCGCTGGAGCCGTTACGATTGTGTACTTAAGCAAGACATTTAAATTCCACGTTGCTGTTCGAGCCCCGCTGGAGCCGTTACGATTGTGCACTTAAGCAAGACATTTAAATTCCACGTTGCTGTTCGAGCCCCACTGGAGCCGTTACGATTGTGCACTTAGGCAAGACATTTAAATTCCACTTTGCATCTTCTCTCTCCCTCGTGGCGATGGATTCCATCAGGAATGAGGTCTCGAGAGTGAGTTATATAAGTTGTAAGAACCTAGTTTCGCAATCGAGCTAAAATAAATATGTATAAACTAATAGCTTGAATACGATCAGTGTGTGGTTTAGATGAAATACTATCCGACAGTTCACAATGCAGCACTCATAGGAAACCACATCTTATGAGCTGGCAGCTTGGTCGTAATGATATTTGATATTTTGATATTTTATTTCTGAATTCCAATAGGCTCAAAAGCCCATGAGGACATATACATGCATACTTTATGGCAAACAGTGATACTAGCATAAATTATATAAATACTTGTACAATGTACATATATATCAAACATAAAGAAATATATAGTTGTTCAAATTTGGAGAAGGTTATACGTATTCATGATCATATTTTACATATAGTATGCATACATTTACAGTAATTACTCACATTTTAAATATTGCTATATTGTAGCAGTTACTATAATATTATAATATTCCAGGTTATTTATATTGCTTACCTGTTCATTCGCTATTTAAATTTTCTCTCTAACTAATAATAAATAGACATTTTAAAAATGAAACCAATATGACTTTGATCTTAAACGAAACGAAACAGAAAGACCAACACATGGTTTCCTAATGTATACCATTTAACATCCACGCTCCCTAAAGTTTAAGATTCGGATGGTGTCCTAACTATTTAACACGTTAAGTAATACAACCTACATTTCGAGGGCGTTAGCTGAAAGTACCTGGAATATTACATTATATTATTTGCTGCATACAGATTTTCATTTCGTTTTGCAAAAGCATTATGTACATACACACCTAATTTCCTTATTATAGTATATAGAGTGATAGTGTGGTTGCTTCTTTTATCAAGAACTAACACATATGACATTATAAAATGGTTAAACGCACAGCCATTGACACACAACTTGAGAAATTCCCATCCAAGCGGGTTCATTTATGACGTATTATTGCCTGGTTTAATTGATGTATTTCAGGCACATGCAGGTTTAGTTGATGTATTTCAGGTACATGCAGGTTTAATTGATGTATTTCAGGCACATGCAGGTTTAATTGATGTATTCAGGTACATGCAGGTTTAATTGATGTATTTCAGGCACATGCAGGTTTAATTGATGTATTTCAGGTACATGCATGCAGGTTTAATTGATGTATTTCAGGCACATGCAGGTTTAATTGATGTATTCAGGTACATGCAGGTTTAATTGATGTATTTCAGGCACATGCAGGTTTAATTGATGTATTTCAGGTACATGCAGGTTTAATTGATGTATTTCAGGCACATGCAGGTTTAATTGATGTATTTCAGGCACATGCAGGTTTAATTGATGTATTCAGGTACATATTTCATTCCTGCACCTATTATTATTGATGCAATCTATTCCAATGAGAGACAGCTGTAATTTTCTATTACCTCCCTTGGCAGATAAAGTCTGATTCCAATATGTGAATAGGTCCTTTTAGTTAGAATCCTTTGTTTTTACTGTTGTGCCCTAACCAGATGTTGCAGTATGATAAATATGATTTTATCACAAACGTGTTAATTAACTGATCACATTATATTACAAATAAGTAGCCATTGCATATACTGTAGGAGATCTGTCGAGCTATAGTAATTTAATAATCATAAGAAGTAATAGTAGTATAAAATTGTTAGCATGTTGTGCAAAGGAAACAACGATAAAAACAGAGGACCACCCACGTGGATTCACCATGTGGGTTCACAGCGCAGGTTTACAGCACAGGTTTACATCACGGGTTCACAGCGCGGGTTTACTACGTGGGTTCACCATGTGGGTTCACAGCGCGGGTTTACCACGCGGGTTCACCATGTGGGTTCACAGCGCGGGTTTACAACACAGGTTTACATCGCGGGTTCACAGCGCGGTTTTACCATGCGGGTTCACCATGTGGGTTCACAGCGCAGGTTTACCACGTGGGTTCACAATGCGGGTTTACCACGCGGGTTCTCAGCGCAGGTTTACAGCACATGTTTACAGCGCGGGTTTACCACGTGGGTTCACAATGTGGGTTCACAGTGCGGGTTTACCACGTGGGTTCACCATGTGGGTTCAAAGCGCAGGTTTACAGCACAGGTTTACATCGCGGGTTTACAGCGCGGGTTTACCACACGGGTTCACCATGTGGGTTCACAGCGCGGGTTTACCACGTGGGTCACAGCGCGGGTTCACCATGTGGGTTCACAGTGCGGGTTCACCATGTGAGTTCACAGCGCGGGTTTACCACGCGGGTTCACAGTGCGGGTTTACCACGTGGGTTCACAGCGCGGATTTACCACGCGGGTTCACCATGTGGGTTCACAGTGTGGGTTCACAGCGCGGGTTTACCACGCGGGTTCACCATGTGGGTTCACAGCGCGGATTTACCACGCGGGTTCACCATGTGGGTTCACAGCGCGGGTTTACAGCACAGGTTTACATCGTGGGTTCACAGAGCGGTTTCACCATGTTGGTTCACAGTGCGGGTTTACCACGTGGGTTCACAGCGCGGGTTCACCACGTGGGTTCACAGCGCGGGTTTACCATGTGGGTTCACAGCGCGGGGTTACCATGCGGGTTCACCATGTGGTTTTACATCGCGGGTTCACAGCACAGGTTTACAGCGCGGGTTTACCTTGTGGGTTCACAGCGCGGGGTTACCACGCGGGTTCACCATGTGGGTTCACAGCGCGGGTTTACAGCACAGGTATACATCACGGGTTTACAGCGCGCGTTTACAGAACGGGTTTACATCGCGGGTTCACAGCGCGGGTATACCATGTGGTTTCACAGCGCGGGTTTACAGCACAGGTTTACATTGCGGGTTCACCACGTGGGTTTACATCGCGGGTTCACAGCGTAGGTTCACAGCGCGGGTTTACAGCACAGGTTTACATCGCGGGTTCACAGCGCGGGTATACCACGTGGGTTCACAGCGCGGGTTTACAGCACAGGTTTACATCACGGGTTTACAGCGCAAGTTTACCATGCGGGTTCACCATGTGGATTCACAGCGCGGGTTTACCACGCGGGTTCACCATGTGGGTTCACAGCGCGGGTTTACCACGCGGGTTCACCATGTGGGTTCACAGCGCGGGTTTACAGCGCGGGTTTACAGCGCGGGTTTACATCGCGGGTTCACAGCGCGGGTTTACCACGCGGATTCACCATGTGGGTTCACAGCGCGGGTTTACAGCACAGGTTTACATCGCGGGTTCACAGCGCGGGTTTACCACGCGGGTTTACTATGTTGCTTCACAGCACGGCTTACAGCACATGTTTACATCAAGGGTTTACAGTGTGGGTTTACCACGCGGGTTCACAGCGCGGGTTTACCACTCGGGTTCACCATGTGGGTTCACAGCGCGGGTTTACCACTCAGGTTCAGCATGTGGGTTCACATCGCGGGTTTACCACATGGGTTCACCACGTGGGTTCACAGTGCGGGTTTACAACACGCGTTTACATCGTGTGTTTGCAGCGTAGGTGGTTTACAGCGGTGGTGTACAGCATGCGGAACCGGTGCAAGCCCACCTAATTCTGGCAGGCATAGGTAAATTAATTACTGATGAGTTTGCGATTCTTAAGGTCATATAACTAGAGATAAATAAATGGCATCATTATTTCATACACTTTATGCATACAAACTGCAGCTGTTTGCGTAATCACATTTTACCGTATGCATAAAAGACAACTGGGCTATACCATATGCACAACAGGCAACTGGGATGTACCATATGCACACTAGGCAACTGGGCTGTACCGTATGCACACAAGACAACTGGACTATACCATATGCACACCAGACAACTGGGCTATACGATATGCACACCAGACAACTGGGCTATACCATATGTATACCAGACAACTGGACTATACCATATGTATACCAGACAACTGGACTGTACCGTATGTATACCAGACAACTGGACTATACCATATGTATACCAGGCAACTGGGCTATACCATATGTATACCAGACAACTAGGCTATACCATATGTATACCAGACAACTGGGCTATACCGTATGTATACCAGACAACTGGACTATACCATATGTATACCAGACAACTAGGCTATACCATTATGTATACCAGGCAACTGGGCTATACCGTATGTACACCAGACAACTGGGCTATACAGTATGTACACCAGGCAACTGGGCTATACTGTATGTATACCAGACAACTAGGCTATACCATATGTATACCAGGCAACTGGGCTATACCGTATGTATACCAGACAACTGGGCTATACCATATGTATACCAGACAACTGGACTATACCATATGCACACCAGACAACTGGACTGTACCGTATGCACACCAGACAACTAGGCTATACCATATGTATACCAGACAACTGGGCTATACCATATGCACACCAGACAACTGGACTATACTATATGTATACCAGACAACTGGGCTATACCATATGCACACCTGACAACTGGACTATACTATATGTATACCAGACAACTGGGCTATACCATATGTATACCAGACAACTGGGCTATACCATATGTATACTAGACAACTGGGCTATACCATATGCACACCAGTCAACTGGGCTATACCATATGTATACCAGACAACTGGGCTATACCATATGCACACCAGACAACTGGACTATACCATATGTAAACCAGACAACTGGACTATACCGTATGCACACCAGACAACTGGACTATACCGTATGTACACCAGACAACTGGGCTATACCACATGTATACCAGACAACTGGGCTATACCATATGTATACCAGACAACTGGACTATACCATATGTATACCAGACAACTGGGCTATACCATATGTATACCAGACAACTGGGCTATACCATATGTATACCAGACAACTAGGCTATACCATATGTATACCAGGCAACTGGGCTATACTGTATGTATACCAGACAACTGGACTATACCGTATGCACACCAGACAACTGGGCTATACCATATGTATACCAGACAACTGGGCTATACCATATGCACACCAGACAACTGGGCTATACCATATGTATACCAGACAACTGGGCTATACCGTATGTACACCAGACAACTGGACTATACCATATGTACACCAGACAACTAGGCTATACCGTATGCATACCAGACAACTGGACTATACCGTATGTACACCAGACAACTGGACTATACCATATGCACACCAGACAACTGGACTATGCCGTATGTACACCAGACAACTGGGCTATACCATATGTATACCAGACAACCGGGCTATACCATATGTATACCAGACAACTGGGCTATACCGTATGCACACCAGACAACTGGACTATACCGTATGTATACCAGACAACTAGGCTATACCATATGTATACCAGGCAACTGGACTGTACCGTATGCACACCAGACAACTAGGCTATACCATATGTATACCAGACAACTAGGCTATACCATATGTATACCAGGCAACTGGGCTATACTGTATGTATACCAGACAACTGGACTATACCGTATGCACACCAGACAACTGGGCTATACCATATGTATACCAGACAACTGGGCTATACCGTATGCACACCAGACAACTGGGCTATACCATATGTATACCAGAAAACTGGGCTATACCGTATGTACACCAGACAACTGGACTATACCATATGTACACCAGACAACTAGGCTATACCATATGCACACCAGACAACTGGACTATACCGTATGTACACCAGACAACTGGACTATACCATATGCACACCAGACAACTGGACTATACCGTATGTACACCAGACAACTGGACTGTACCGTATGTATACCAGACAACTGGACTATACCATATGTATACCAGGCAACTGGGCTATACCATATGTATACCAGACAACTAGGCTATACCATATGTATACCAGACAACTGGGCTATACCATATGTATACCAGACAACTGGGCTATACCATATGTATACCAGACAACTGGGCTATACCGTATGTATACCAGACAACTGGACTATACCATATGTATACCAGACAACTAGGCTATACCATATGTATACCAGGCAACTGGGCTATACCGTATGTACACCAGACAACTGGGCTATACCGTATGTACACCAGGCAACTGGGCTATACCGTATGTATACCAGACAACTAGGCTATACCATATGTATACCAGGCAACTGGGCTATACCGTATGTATACCAGACAACTGGGCTATACCATATGTATACCAGACAACTGGACTATACCATATGCACACCAGACAACTGGACTGTACCGTAATGCACACCAGACAACTAGGCTATACCATATGTATACCAGACAACTGGGCTATACCATATGCACACCAGACAACTGGACTATACTATATGTATACCAGACAACTGGGCTATACCATATGCACACCTGACAACTGGACTATACTATATGTATACCAGACAACTGGGCTATACCATATGTATACCAGACAACTGGGCTATACCATATGTATACCAGACAACTGGGCTATACCATATGCACACCAGGCAACTGGGCTATACCATATGTATACCAGACAACTGGGCTATACCATATGCACACCAGACAACTGGACTATACCATATGTATACCAGACAACTGGACTATACCGTATGCACACCAGACAACTGGACTATACCGTATGTACACCAGACAACTGGGCTATACCATATGTATACCAGACAACTGGGCTATACCATATGTATACCAGACAACTGGACTATACCATATGTATACCAGACAACTGGGCTATACCATATGTATACCAGACAACTGGGCTATACCATATGTATACCAGACAACTAGGCTATACCATATGTATACCAGACAACTAGGCTATACCATATGTATACCAGGCAACTGGGCTATACTGTATGTATACCAGACAACTGGACTATACCGTATGCACACCAGACAACTGGGCTATACCATATGTATACCAGACAACTGGGCTATACCATATGCACACCAGACAACTGGGCTATACCATATGTATACCAGAACTGGCTATACTATGAACAGACAACTGGGCTATACCATATGTACACCAGACAACTGGGCTATACCGTATGTACACCAGACAACTGGGCTATACCATATGTACACCAGACAACTGGGCTATACCGTATGTACACCAGACAACTGGGCTATACCGTATGTACACCAGACAACTGGGCTATACCATATGTACACCAGACAACTGGGCTATACCGTATGTACACCAGACAACTGGGCTATACCATATGTATACCAGACAACTGGGCTATACCATATGTATACCAGACAACTGGGCTATACCATATGTATACCAGACAACTGGACTATACCGTATGCACACCAGACAACTGGACTATACCATATGTATACCAGACAACTGGGCTATACCATATGTATACCAGACAACTGGGCTATACCATATGTATACCAGACAACTGGGCTATACCATATGTATACCAGACAACTGGGCTATACCATATGCACACCAGACAACTGGGCTATACCATATGTATACCAGACAACTGGGCTATACCATATGCACACCAGACAACTGGACTATACCATATGTATACCAGACAACTGGACTATACCGTATGCACACCAGACAACTGGACTATACCGTATGTACACCAGACAACTGGACTATACCATATGTATACCAGACAACTGGGCTATACCATATGTATACCAGACAACTGGGCTATACCATATGTATACCAGACAACTAGGCTATACCATATGTATACCAGACAACTAGGCTATACCATATGTATACCAGGCAACTGGGCTATACTGTATGTATACCAGACAACTGGACTATACCGTATGCACACCAGACAACTGGGCTATACCATATGTATACCAGACAACTGGGCTATACCATATGCACACCAGACAACTGGGCTATACCATATGTATACCAGACAACTGGGCTATACCGTATGTACACCAGACAACTGGACTATACCATATGTACACCAGACAACTAGGCTATACCGTATGCATACCAGACAACTGGACTATACCGTATGTACACCAGACAACTGGACTATACCATATGCACACCAGACAACTGGACTATACCGTATGTACACCAGACAACTGGGCTATACCATATGTATACCAGACAACCGGGCTATACCATATGTATACCAGACAACTGGGCTATACCGTATGCACACCAGACAACTGGACTATACCGTATGTATACCAGACAACTAGGCTATACCATATGTATACCAGGCAACTGGACTGTACCGTATGCACACCAGACAACTAGGCTATACCATATGTATACCAGACAACTAGGCTATACCATATGTATACCAGGCAACTGGGCTATGCTGTATGTATACCAGACAACTGGACTATACCGTATGCACACCAGACAACTGGGCTATACCATATGTATACCAGACAACTGGGCTATACCGTATGTACACCAGACAACTGGGCTATACCATATGTATACCAGACAACTGGGCTATACCGTATGCACACCAGACAACTGGACTATACCGTATGTACACCAGACAACTGGACTATACCATATGCACACCAGACAACTGGACTATACCGTATGTACACCAGACAACTGGGCTATACCATATGTATACCAGACAACCGGGCTATACCATATGTATACCAGACAACTGGGCTATACCATATGTATACCAGACAACTGGGCTATACCGTATGCACACCAGACAACTGGGCTATACCATATGTATACCAGACAACTGGGCTATACCGTATGTACACCAGACAACTGGACTATACCATATGTACACCAGACAACTAGGCTATACCGTATGCACACCAGACAACTGGACTATACCGTATGTACACCAGACAACTGGACTATACCATATGCACACCAGACAACTGGACTATACCGTATGTACACCAGACAACTGGGCTATACCATATGTATACCAGACAACCGGGCTATACCATATGTATACCAGACAACTGGGCTATACCATATGCACACCAGACAACTGGACTATACCGTATGTATACCAGACAACTAGGCTATACCATATGTATACCAGGCAACTGGACTGTACCGTATGCACACCAGACAACTAGGCTATACCATATGTATACCAGACAACTGGACTATACCGTATGCACACCAGACAACTGGACTATACCGTATGTATACCAGACAACTAGGCTATACCATATGTATACCAGACAACTGGGCTATACTATATGTATACCAGACAACTGGACTGTACCGTATGCACACCAGACAACTGGACTATACCATATGTATACTAGGCAACTGGGCTATACCATATGTATACCAGACAACTAGGCTATACCATATGTATACCAGGCAACTGGGCTATACCGTATGTACACCAGACAACTGGGCTATACCGTATGTACACCAGGCAACTGGGCTATACCGTATGTATACCAGACAACTAGGCTATACCATATGTATACCAGGCAACTGGGCTATACCGTATGTATACCAGACAACTGGGCTATACCATATGTATACCAGACAACTGGACTATACCATATGCACACCAGACAACTGGACTATACCATATGTACACCAGACAACTAGGCTATACCGTATGCACACCAGACAACTGGACTATACCGTATGTACACCAGACAACTGGACTATACCATATGCACACCAGACAACTGGACTATACCGTATGTACACCAGACAACTGGACTGTACCGTATGTATACCAGACAAATGGACTATACCATATGTATACCAGGCAACTGGGCTATACCATATGTATACCAGACAACTAGGCTATACCATATGTTTACCAGACAACTGGGCTATACCGTATGTATACCAGACAACTGGACTATACCATATGTATACCAGACAACTAGGCTATACCATATGTATACCAGGCAACTGGGCTATACCGTATGTACACCAGACAACTGGGCTATACCGTATGTACACCAGACAACTGGGCTATACCATATGTATACCAGACAACTGGGCTATACCATATGTACACCAGACAACTGGGCTATACCGTATGTACACCAGACAACTGGGCTATACCATATGTATACCAGACAACTGGGCTATACCATATGTATACCAGACAACTAGGCTATACCATATGTATACCAGACAACTGGGCTATACCATATGTATACCAGACAACTGGACTATACCGTATGTACACCAGACAACTGGACTATACCATATGTACACCAGACAACTGGGCTATACCATATGTATACCAGACAACTGGGCTATACCATATGTATACCAGACAACTGGACTATACCATATGCACACCAGACAACTAGGCTATACCGTATGCACACCAGACAACTGGGCTATACCATATGTATACCAGACAACTGGACTATACCATATGCACACCAGACAACTGGCTATACCGTATGCACACCAGACAACTGGGCTATACCATATGTATACCAGACAACTGGACTATACCGTATGCACACCAGACAACTGGGCTATACCATATGTATACCAGACAACTGGGCTATACCATATGTATACCAGACAACTAGGCTATACCATATGTATACCAGACAACTGGGCTATACCATATGTATACCAGACAACTGGACTATACCGTATGCACACCAGACAACTGGACTATACCGTATGTACACCAGACAACTGGGCTATACCATATGTATACCAGACAACTGGGCTATACCATATGTATACCAGACAACTGGACTATACCATATGCACACCAGACAACTAGGCTATACCGTATGCACACCAGACAACTGGGCTATACCATATGTATACCAGACAACTAGGCTATACCATATGTATACCAGACAACTAGGCTATACCATATGTATACCAGGCAACTGGGCTATACCATATGTATACCAGACAACTGGACTATACCGTATGCACACCAGACAACTGGACTATACCGTATGTACACCAGACAACTGGGCTATACCATATGTATACCAGACAACTGGGCTATACCATATGTATACCAGACAACTGGGCTATACCATATGCACACCAGACAACTGGGCTATACCATATGTATACCAGACAACTGGGCTATACCATATGTATACCAGACAACTGGACTATACCATATGCACACCAGACAACTAGGCTATACCGTATGCACACCAGGCAACTGGGCTATACCATATGTATACCAGACAACTGGACTATACCGTATGCACACCAGACAACTGGACTATACCGTATGTACACCAGACAACTGGACTATACCGTATGTACACCAGACAACTGGGCTATACCATATGTATACCAGACAACCGGGCTATACCATATGTATACCAGACAACTGGGCTATACCGTATGCACACCAGACAACTGGACTATACCGTATGTATACCAGACAACTAGGCTATACCGTATGCACACCAGAAACTAGGCTATACCATATGTATACCAGACAACTGGGCTATACCGTATGCACACCAGACAACTGGACTATACCGTATGTATACCAGACAACTAGGCTATACCATATGTATACCAGACAACTGGACTATACCGTATGTACACCAGACAACTAGGCTATACCATATGTATACCAGACAACTGGACTATACCGTATGCACACCAGACAACTGGACTATACCATATGTATACCAGACAACTGGGCTATACCATATGTATACCAGACAACTGGGCTATACCATATGTATACCAGACAACTGGACTATACCGTATGCACACCAGACAACTGGACTATACCATATGTATACTAGGCAACTGGGCTATACCATATGTACACCAGACAACTGGGCTATACATATGTATACCAGACAACTAGGCTATACCATATGTATACCAGACAACTGGGCTATACCGTATGTATACCAGACAACTGGCTATACCATATGTATACCAGACAACTGGGCTATACCATATGTACACCAGACAACTGGACTATACCGTATGTACACCAGACAACTGGCTATACCATATATACCAGACAACTGGGCTATACCATATGCACACCAGACAACTGGACTATACCATATGTATACCAGACAACTGGGCTATACCATATGCACACCAGACAACTGGACTATACCATATGTATACCAGACAACTGGGCTATACCATATGTATACCAGACAACTGGGCTATACCATATGCACACCAGGCAACTGGGCTATACCATATGTATACCAGACAACTGGGCTATACCATATGCACACCAGACAACTGGACTATACCATATGTATACCAGACAACTGGACTATACCGTATGCACACCAGACAACTGGACTATACCGTATGTACACCAGACAACTGGGCTATACCATATGTATACCAGACAACTGGGCTATACCATATGTATACCAGACAACTGGACTATACCATATGTATACCAGAAAACTGGGCTATACCATATGTATACCAGACAACTGGGCTATACCATATGTATACCAGACAACTAGGCTATACCATATGTATACCAGACAACTAGGCTATACCATATGTATACCAGGCAACTGGGCTATACTGTATGTATACCAGACAACTGGACTATACCGTATGCACACCAGACAACTGGGCTATACCATATGTATACCAGACAACTGGGCTATACCATATGCACACCAGACAACTGGGCTATACCATATGTATACCAGACAACTGGGCTATACCGTATGTACACCAGACAACTGGACTATACCATATGTACACCAGACAACTAGGCTATACCGTATGCATACCAGACAACTGGACTATACCGTATGTACACCAGACAACTGGACTATACCATATGCACACCAGACAACTGGACTATACCGTATGTACACCAGACAACTGGGCTATACCATATGTATACCAGACAACTGGGCTATACCATATGTATACCAGACAACTGGGCTATACTGTATGTATACCAGACAACTGGACTGTACCGTATGCACACCAGACAACTGGGCTATACCATATGTATACCAGGCAACTGGGCTATACCGTATGTACACCAGACAACTGGGCTATACCATATGTATACCAGACAACTAGGCTATACCATATGTATACCAGACAACTGGGCTATACCATATGTATACCAGACAACTGGACTATACCGTATGCACACCAGACAACTGGGCTATACCATATGTATACCAGACAACTGGGCTATACCGTATGTACACCAGACAACTGGGCTATACCATATGTATACCAGACAACTGGGCTATACCATATGCATACCAGACAACTGGGCTATACCATATGTATACCAGACAACTGGACTATACCATATGTACACCAGACAACTGGGCTATACTATATGTATACCAGACAACTAGGCTATACCATATGTATACCAGACAACCAGGCTATACCATATGTATACCAGACAACTGGGCTATACCATATGTATACCAGACAACTGGACTATACCATATGCACACCAGGCAACTGGGCTATACCATATGCATACCAGACAACTAGGCTATACCATATGTATACCAGACAACTAGGCTATACCATATGTATACCAGGCAACTGGACTATACCGTATGCACACCAGACAACTGGGCTATACCATATGTACACCAGACAACTGGGCTATACCATATGTATACCAGACAACTAGGCTATACCATATGTATACCAGACAACTAGGCTATACCATATGTATACAAGACAAATGGACTATACCGTATGCACACCAGACAACTGGGCTATACCATATGTATACCAGGCAACTGGGCTATACCATATGTATACCAGACAACTAGGCTATACCATATGTATACCAGACAACTAGGCTATACCATATGTATACCAGACAACTGGACTATACCGTATGCACACCAGACAACTGGACTATACCGTATGCACACCAGACAACTGGGCTATACCATATGTATACCAGACAACTGGGCTATACCATATGTATACCAGACAACTGGGCTATACCATATGTATACCAGACAACTGGGCTATACCGTATGTATACCAGACAACTGGACTATACATATGTACACCAGACAACTGGACTATACCATATGCACCAGACAACTGGCTATACCGTATGTACACCAGACAACTGGGACTATACATATGTATACCAGACAACTGGGCTATACCATATGTATACCAGACAACTGGGCTATACCATATGCACACCGACAACTGGGCTATACCATATGTATACCAGACAACTGGGCTATACCTATGTATACCAGACAACTGGCTATACCATATGTACACCAGACAACTGGGCTATACCATATGTATACCAGACAACTGGGCTATACCATATGTATACCAGACAACTGGGCTATACCATATGTATACCAGACAACTGGACTATACCATATGCACACCAGACAACTGGACTATACCATATGTATACCAGACAACTGGGCTATACCATATGTATACCAGACAACTGGGCTATACCATATGTATACCAGACAACTGGGCTATACCATATGTATACCAGACAACTGGGCTATACCATATGTATACGAGACAACTGGGCTATACCATATGTATACCAGACAACTGGGCTATACCATATGTATACCAGACAACTGGGCTATACCATATGTACACCAGACAACTGGACTATACCATATGTACACCAGACAACTGGGCTATACCGTATGTACACCAGACAACTGGGCTATACCATATGTACACCAGACAACTGGGCTATACCGTATGTATACCAGACAACTGGGCTATACCGTATGTACACCAGACAACTGGGCTATACCGTATGTACACCAGACAACTGGGCTATACCGTATGTACACCAGACAACTGGGCTATACCATATGTATACCAGACAACTGGGCTATACCATATGTATACCAGACAACTGGGCTAT
>JABXNX010003143.1:0-37514 GCA_014843695.1 Archivesica marissinica | reverse complement strand
TGTATATGTAGCAGCACTGGTCATGTCCTGTATATGTAGCACTGGCAATGTCCTGTATATGTAGCACAGGTCATGTCCTGTATATGTAGCACTGGCCATGTCCTGTATATGTAGCACTGGCCATGTCCTGTATATGTAGCAGCACTGGTCATGTCCTGTATATGTAGCAGCACTGGTCATGTCCTGTATATGTAGCAGCACTGGCCATGTCCTGTATATGTAGCACTGGTCATGTCCTGTATATGTAGCACTGGTCATGTCCTGTATATGTAGCACTGGTCATGTCCTGTATATGTAGCACTGGTCATGTCCTGTATATGTAGCAGCACTGGCCATGTCCTGTATATGTAGCACTGGTCATGTCCTGTATATGTAGCACTGGTCATGTCCTGTATATGTAGCAGCACTGGTCATGTCCTGTATATGTAGCAGCACTGGTCATGTCCTGTATATGTAGCACTGGTCATGTCCTGTATATGTAGCAGCACTGGTCATGTCCTGTATATGTAGCACTGGCCATGTCCTGTATATGTAGCAGCGCTGGTCATGTCCTGTATATGTAGCACTGGTCATGCCTGTATATGTAGCACGGGTCATGTCCTGTATATGTAGCAGCACTGGTCATGTCCTGTATAGGTAGCACTGGCCATGTCCTGTATATTTAGCACGGGTCATGTCCTGTATATGTAGCACTGGTCATGTCCTGTATATGTAGCACTGGTCATGTCCTGTATATGTAGCACTGGTCATGTCCTGTATATGTAGCACTGGTCATGTCCTGTATATGTAGCACGGGTCATGTCCTGTATATGTAGCAGCACTGGTCATGTCCTGTATAGGTAGCACTGGCCATGTCCTGTATATGTAGCACTGGTCATGTCCTGTATATGTAGCACTGGTCATGTCCTGTATATGTAGCACTGGTCATGTCCTGTATATGTAGCACTGGTCATGTCCTGTATATGTAGCACTGGTCATGTCCTGTATATGTAGCACTGGTCATGTCCTGTATATGTAGCAGCACTGGCCATGTCCTGTATATGTAGCAGCACTGGTCATGTCCTGTATATGTAGCAGCACTGGTCATGTCCTGTATATGTAGCAGCACTGGCCATGTCCTGTATATGTAGCAGCACTGGTCATGTCCTGTATATGTAGCACTGGTCATGTCCTGTATATGTAGCACTGGTCATGTCCTGTATATGTAGCACTGGTCATGTCCTGTATATGTAGCACTGGTCATGTCCTGTATATGTAGCACTGGTCATGTCCTGTATATGTAGCACTGGTCATGTCCTGTATATGTAGCACTGGTCATGTCCTGTATGTAGCAGCACTGGTCATGTCCTGTATATGTAGCAGCACTGGTCATGTCCTGTATATGTAGCACTGGTCATGTCCTGTATATGTAGCACTGGTCATGTCCTGTATATGTAGCACTGGTCATGTCCTGTATATGTAGCACTGGTCATGTCCTGTATATGTAGCAGCACTGGTCATGTCCTGTATATGTAGCACTGGTCATGTCCTGTATATGTAGCACTGGTCATGTCCTGTATATGTAGCAGCACTGGTCATGTCCTGTATATGTAGCAGCACTGGTCATGTCCTGTATATGTAGCACTGGTCATGTCCTGTATATGTAGCAGCACTGGTCATGTCCTGTATATGTAGCACTGGTCATGTCCTGTATATGTAGCACTGGTCATGTCCTGTATATGTAGCAGCACTGGTCATGTCCTGTATATGTAGCACTGGTCATGTCCTGTATATGTAGCACTGGTCATGTCCTGTATATGTAGCACTGGTCATGTCCTGTATATGTAGCACGGGTCATGTCCTGTATATGTAGCACTGGTCATGTCCTGTATATGTAGCACTGGTCATGTCCTGTATATGTAGCAGCACTGGTCATGTCCTGTATATGTAGCACTGGCCATGTCCTGTATATGTAGCACTGGTCATGTCCTGTATATGTAGCACTGGTCATGTCCTGTATATGTAGCACTGGTCATGTCCTGTATATGTAGCACTGGTCATGTCCTGTATATGTAGCACTGGTCATGTCCTGTATATGTAGCACTGGTCATGTCCTGTATATGTAGCAGCACTGGCCATGTCCTGTATATGTAGCACTGGTCATGTCCTGTATATGTAGCACTGGTCATGTCCTGTATATGTAGCACTGGTCATGTCTTGTATATGTAGCACTGGTCATGTCCTGTATATGTAGCACTGGTCATGTCCTGTATATGTAGCACTGGCCATGTCCTGTATATGTAGCACTGGTCATGTCCTGTATATGTAGCACTGGCCATGTCCTGTATATGTAGCAGCACTGGTCATGTCCTGTATATGTAGCAGCACTGGCCATGTCCTGTATATGTAGCACTGGCCATGTCCTGTATATGTAGCACTGGTCATGTCCTGTATATGTAGCACTGGTCATGTCCTGTATATGTAGCAGCACTGGCCATGTCCTGTATATGTAGCAGCACTGGTCATGTCCTGTATATGTAGCACTGGTCATGTCCTGTATATGTAGCACTGGCCATGTCCTGTATATGTAGCAGCACTGGTCATGTCCTGTATATGTAGCACTGGCCATGTCCTGTATATGTAGCACTGGTCATGTCCTGTATATGTAGCAGCACTGGCCATGTCCTGTATATGTAGCAGCATTGGTCATGTCCTGTATATGTAGCACTGGTCATGTCCTGTATATGTAGCAGCACTGGTCATGTCCTGTATATGTAGCAGCACTGGTCATGTCCTGTATATGTAGCAGCACTGGTCATGTCCTGTATATGTAGCACTGGTCATGTCCTGTATATGTAGCAGCTGGCCATGTCCTGTATATGTAGCAACTGGTCATGTCCTGTATATGTAGCAGCGGTCATGTCCTGTATATGTAGCACTGGCCATGTCCTGTATATGTAGCACTGGCCATGTCCTGTATATGTAGCACGGGTCATGTCCTGTATATGTAGCACTGGCCATGTCCTGTATATGTAGCACTGGTCATGTCCTGTATATGTAGCAGCACTGGTCATGTCCTGTATATGTAGCAGCACTGGTCATGTCCTGTATATGTAGCAGCACTGGCAATGTCCTGTATATGTAGCACTGGTCATGTCCTGTATATGTAGCACTGGTCATGTCCTGTATATGTAGCACTGGTCATGTCCTGTATATGTAGCACTGGCCATGTCCTGTATATGTAGCAGCACTGGCCATGTCCTGTATATGTAGCACTGGTCAGGTCCTGTATATGTAGCACTGGCCATGTCCTGTATATGTAGCACTGGTCATGTCCTGTATATGTAGCACTTGTCATGTCCTGTATATGTAGCACGGGTCATGTCCTGTATATGTAGCACGGGTCATGTCCTGTATATGTAGCACTGGCCATGTCCTGTATATGTAGCACGGGTCATGTCCTGTATATGTAGCAGCACTGGTCATGTCCTGTATAGGTAGCACTGGCCATGTCCTGTATATGTAGCACGGGTCATGTCCTGTATATGTAGCACTGGTCATGTCCTGTATATGTATCACTGGTCATTTCTTGTATATGTAGCAGCACTGGCCATGTCCTGTATATGTAGCACTGGTCATGTCCTGTATATGTAGCACTCGCCATGTCCTGTATATTTAGCACTGGTCATGTCCTGTATATGTAGCAGCACTGATCTATCTAAGCGTGATATTGCTATACATTGATCTATCTAAGCGTGATATTGCTATACATTGATCTATCTAAGCGTGATATTGCTATACATTGATCAAGCTAAGCGTGATATTGCTATACATTGATCCATCTAAGCGTGATATTGCTATACATTGATCTATTTAAGCGTGATATTGCTATACATTGATCCATCTAAGCGTGATATTGCTATACATTGATCTATCTAAGCGTGATATTGCTATACATTGATCTATCTAAGAGTGATATTGCTATACATTGATCTATCTAAGCGTGATATTGCTATACATTGATCCATCTAAGCGTGATATTGCTATACATTGATCTATCTAAGCGTGATATTGCTATACATTGATCTATCTAAGCGTGATATTGCTATATATTGATCTATCTAAGCGTGATATTGCTATACATTGATCTATCTAAGCGTGATATTGCTATACATTGATCTATCTAAGCTTGATATTGCTATACAGTGATCCATCTAAGCGTGATAGTGCTATACATTGATCTATCTAAGCGTGATATTGCTATACATTGATATATCTAAGCGTGATATTGCTATACATTGATCTATCTAAGCGTGCTATTGCTATACAGTGATCTATCTAAGCGTGATATTGCTATACATTGATCTATCTAAGCGTGATATTGCTATACATTGATCTATCTAAGCATGATATTGCTAAACATTGATCTATCTAAGCGTGATATTGCTATACATTGATCTATCTAAGCGTGATATTGCTATACATTGATCTATCTAAGCGTGATATTGCTATACATTGATCTATCTTAGCGTGATATTGCTATACAGTGATCCATCTAAGCGTGATATTGCTATACATTGATCTATCTAAGCGTGATATTGCTATACATTGATATATCTAAGCGTGATATTGCTATACATTGATCTATCTAAGCGTGATATTGCTATACATTGATCTATCTAAGCGTGATATTGCTATACATTGATCTATCTAAGCGTGATATTGCTATACATTGATCTATCTAAGCGTGATATTGCTATACATTGATCCATCTAAGCGTGATATTGCTATACATTGATCCATCTAAGCGTGATATTGCTATACATTGATCTATCTAAGCGTGATATTGCTATACATTGATCTATCTAAGCGTGATATTGCTATTCATTGATCTATCTAAGCTTGATATTGCTATACATTGATCAATCTAAGCGTGATATTGCTATACATTGATCCATCTAAGCGTGATATTGCTATACATTGTTCTATCTAAGCGTGATATTGCTATACATTGATCTATCTAAGCGTGATATTGCTATACATTGATCTATCTAAGCGTGATATTGCTATACATTGATCCATCTAGGCGTGATAGTGCTATACATTGATCAATCTAAGCGTGATATTGCTATACATTACCTTACATACAAAATGATGTTATTTAGCTTTACATTTTACTGTGTCTTGTTTATAGGTAAATGTGTCATAGGGTGCAATTGTTGTTAATAAATACAAACTCTTTGAGCACATATATTCGCTTGTCATTTTTGCCCCTATTTGAAGCAGTGAGTTGAAAACGTTGTAACACCTTCAGTTAGTTTGTAACGTAGCATATGTAGTACAGTGTAGTATAGTTTTAGTTATTTACCTTGGGCCAATAGTTAAAATAAGTGACACGTACATTTGACCTGACACATGACAATATTTAAGCACGTGCTCTTTACTAACCAATCACTGCATGCATATTGAGAGAGCCGCCATTTTCACAAAACATAAACAAGACGCCATTAACTATGTGCTACAAATAATCCATATTATGTATGGATATATATATATACCTTTAGGTAACTATTGCTACTCGTTTCTATTCCACCCCGATAACATATTACGCATGTACATTGACTGATAACCTGTTAGTTTTTGAGAAATATCGATCAGATGTAAAGACTTGATTTTCATTGTCTAACTTATACTACACCATCGTATATTGTATTTCTTAAATTCGTCAATGCAATTGTCGTCATTATATATGTCTGATGATATGTCATAACTTATGTGATTGTTAATTATGTGATGTATATAAGTATGAAACTGTATATTTGTATATATTGGTTGCAGAGAGGGGTAGATAGAGACAGAGAGAGAAACTGAACAGGCTCGGAAAGCTTGGAGGATTGCGAGGAATAAAGCGCAGTAGACATTAATAAAAGAGTTTCCTCTTTCTTTGTCGATCTCGACCCCCACACCCTTAGTGCTCGCCGGCAGTCTGCGACAAATGCGTACTTTAATAAATTGAAATTGATGTTCCCAGCAGACGAGATAAATATTGCAATGAATGCGGCTTTGTCTGACTGTTGCTAATGATCACACGACGAACATGTGATAGTCAATATCAATAAATGTCAAATTATAAATACAAAAATAGTACAAATAATGCTGTCTTGTTCAAAGCGGTACATTGGCTGAACGTCTGTGTTGAATAATAAACTATAGGTCGGCTGCTGTAACTTTATAAATGGAAATTAATGGCATACCATTACTTTGAACAAGACCTAATATACCTATGTTATTATTACTAAGCGTTTATTTATCGTGATCACTGTTGACCTTTTATCTATATTTATCTTCTTGGACGTTTGTTCCATACACCAAACGTACTAAGAGGTGAGGAGACTCTTGCAGATGACATTAACAAAATCATATTTGAATATGTCCATAATTTCATTCATCATACAAAACTATTCTTGGAGTGAAACTGCTATCCAGCTCAAATTGATAGCCTTTTCATTGCTATTAGATGTACATTGATAGCCTTTTCATTCCTATTAGATGTACATTTTGTATCTACAATAAGGGAGTCAACATATTTATAGAGACTTCAATTTCATAACTAATAAGTAATCGTTATCAACCTTACTAAATTTCGAAGAATTTATACATTTATAATTTAGAATTTGTGTTCATTACAATTAGATTTCTAGATAGTTATTATGCAACATCTATATTACTTGTCTGTGCAATATGATGACAGGAGATTAGTGTCAAGCAATATAAACATTAATTGTTTGTTCTGCTGCATATTTGGATACATAATAAACGTGTCGACTAGGCGTCTGTCACAGGGATGTACGCTACGGGCATGCTGGGTCCATGAAGATTCAAAATTCACCCATTGGCTACCCAATCTGGTTAGGTGTGCGTTCGAATCCAGCACTAGCTTATATACCCCGATATTCTGGATGCATTACGCTAATCCAGAATCTGAAACAGGTTAAATAAATAAGAATTAAACTTTTCGTAAAATTTGAATTGTGAATTTGATCTTATAATTATAGGTAAGAGTCCCTAATATTCTTTTATTCTCTTTAATAAGCATTGACGTCGCACTATATTGTATGATTTTATGATAGCTGACTTAAATATTAATTGTATTACAATCGGGTCTTCTCATCATATAGGTGCATGAAACCGCACACAACTGTCTATGTTAATTTAACCGAGACCGGCGAATAATAACTAGACTATTCACAATACACATAATGAATATACTGACCAAGAAATAATACGTTTGTAGTTGACATTAAATAAGTTCCGTCATTGCAAAATAGTTGTTTCTTACGTCTAGTATAATTCATATGGGCTCACTTACGATTGTTTGTTGAATTGCATGTGCGACGGTTTCTAAGGCATTTATGAGATATTGGCAAAATGGAAGAAAACAGCTTTCTTTAATGATTTCCACAATCCATGCCTTAAACCATTCAAAATGATTTATCGTGTCTAGAATAGCATTGACTTCCCGTCAGCCACTTTATCAAGGTACTATTAAGGTACTGTTTCAATAGTTCTAATAAACAATTGTCTAAATACGACATACATCGTATATCCGCAATTAGCGTAACACAGTGAAACAAAAACGGACACTCGTGAAAATGGTGACTTGAAGACAATGTGATCGTATCATTGTTAATCCATTGTATTTATCTGTATTCTAAGCAGGAAAAATTGCTGGATATATAGGTGTTAAATATACATACGTTTACTATGCTCAGCCGTATTATTACAAATATTAGCAACAGTATCGTTTTACAAATTCATGAATTGAATTATATGATTACATATTTGTACACGTGTTATCTTGAATATACGAGATAATCTATTGAACCATTTCATTACATATTATTGTACATATTCATATTATTTTACGTAGTCGTTATATAGGCGTACATAGAAATACATTTGTCTACAAAGGTTATTTGTTGCTAACTGTTCCGTCACATTTAATGCATCAATGTGACCAACATTATATGTACTATGAGAATCTTTTTACGAACGATTAACATTGGAATAATTCAATATCATGTTAAAGAAATTGTACGACTCGATAATTCCCTCATGCGATAGTATGATATGGACATCCGGTCGAAAACAAAATGTCGGAGACTTTTTCACAGACGAAAAAAATGTAAACATTGGCAAATTCCTTCAAATTTCTAGATGGTAATCTAACATAGATATGTTATCATGGAATATATTACAGAATACTAAGTACTGGACAATGTAGAACTGATCATTGTCACTAATTGCCTTGAAATTTACTATCACCTGAATGCTTACATTGTTTACCTGACTGTGTTGAGGTATGATTTATCAATGGGAAGGCGTAAACGACAAAATTCCTCGCCAGGTGAAACATTGAATAAGAAAAAACATAAACCAATACAATTTCCAAAACTTCCAGATAGTGACAATACAACTGATAGTGACGGTGGAGGCACTGGTTATTACGAGGCGTGTGATTCTGAAACGGAGCCGATAGCCCCGCCCATACCATCTACAATGACAACATTTGACCTAAAAGAGTTGAGTGCTCAGTTAGCTCCTATTTTGATTAAGGATCTGAAATCGCAGCTTCATGATGATATCGTTCACGAGCTGAAATCAGAACTGTATGAGTTTGTACGCCAAGAGACACGGGCCCTGAGGGACGAGGTAGTTTCTCTCAGGTCGGAGAACTCACAACTCAAGGCTGAGCTAAAAACGACGAAATTAGAGGGCGATGAGCACAGTATGGCCGACAAATGAACCTGGATATTACAGGCATCCCATGGGACACTGGTAAAACAGATGAGGATGTAGAGTCCAAAATATTGGAACAAGCCAATAATAGAGGCATCAGATTATGTGCAACAGACATTGATAAATGCCACAGAAAGGGTAAGCCTATCGACAACTACAACAGAAAAGTTATTGTAAAATTCACAAATTCGAAGGCGAGGCAGCGTCTGCACGTAAGGAACTGTCAGATGGCATTTTCGTGCAGGAGAATTTGACTCCTTATCGTGAATCGTTGTCCTATCACGCTCGACAACTCAAACGAGACAATTTAATCACGAAGACATGGGTAGCAGGCTGTAGGGTTGTATGTGCAGTTAGAGACAGAACGTACGGGTCGCCTAGTGATGGACATGGATGAGATTCAGCAGATTAGGGACAAACAACCTCCATGTAAATAATTTGACAGCTGCTGTCAACTGTGTGTATAAACAAAGTGCGTGCTAGAAAGTGACCCCGTTATTTACACATTCTTTACAAGTGTCATAAATTTATGCTACCTGTGTGTTTGATATAATAACGAATACCTGTGCTATTGAAGATTATCTCACCGTGTTCATTCAACAGTTTTGCGGAACACACGAATATACATACCGTTAGCAGACGATAAACCATATATAACACTATTAACAAATTTTACTGGCTTTTTCTTAGATAGAATATGACATCATTATAGTTTTTCACAAAACGTAATTTAATATCAAATTCATAAGTTTCTACTTCACAGTTTTACATAAGTTAGTTGCTACACAGAATTATATAAATGATCACTGAATGTTAATGTCAAATATCCTTGCTAGTCACGAATTACACGAACATATAAAATGGGAGACGAAAACTACAGTATTCGTCCTTACCTTTCCTCGATAAGATTTAATTATTAGATGTAGTGAAATTAGTAATGAACTTGTTTAATTTTCAGTATTTATAAATCTGATGAGTTTCTATTATAAGTTAATTACATTATTTCACAGATTTATGGCCCTATCTGTAGTATATACATGTATTTTGCGCGTTCGCTATTATTGTATATAACTATTGTTGTTGTTGTTGTTGCTGATTGTATATGTTTGATAGGTTCAGTCCGCTTTCCTGCATGCTAGCCATTAACTTTACTGTCTGTCTGTGTCTGAGTCCAATTACAGGTTGGTCCGCTCATATAAATATGTGTTAGTGTGTATGTACGTCTGTCTGTCTGAGTGCCCGTCTGTCATAGGGCTGCCCATACAATTTCGTTTCGATTGTCTTATTCTTTGTGTATATTTAATATTGTCTGTCAGTAAACCCAATAGCATGTCTGCATATTTTGTGGTCCAATAGTAAGATCATAGAGTGCAGATATTAATGTTGATGTAATTGAGTGTAATTGCGCACGTATCATGTTATTCGGATATATATATATATATATATATGTGTTTGCTTTGCTGGCACGCAACTTTTGAAAAGCACTTGAGTATCACCTAAGCTGTTTCAGATGAAATATATTGAGTACTTATGAATTAATTATCTGAATTCTGTTATCTAATATATTTACAATATATTGTCATGTATCTATTAAAACTCCAAAATGTGTGTCTAAAACAAATCATTGTATGCTACATATATATTTACCAGTCTAGAAATGTATTCTCGCACTATTTACAGAAAGTGAGATAGTGTAATGTTGTTTTACTGTTGCGTTTATTTTGTGTTTTTGCTCGCTTAGCCACGCCTTTGTGTTTATATTCTATTACGTCCATGCTATTTGGTAGATATTTATGTTAAATTGGTCCAGTGGTCGGTCGGTCTGTTCAGTACAGTGGTACTGTATCCTTATAGGTGACTGATTTAATTGCATATATATCGGCCATTGGACTATGTCACATATCAAGGCAGTGTGTACGCATAAAATATGTATTACACCAACATAGTTTACAGTATCTTATCAATTTGATAACTACAGGGGCACGTTCATGTTTACGCTTTTGTATTATGATCATAAGTATATTATTTGTCAACACAGTGAATTACTACTGCGTATTCAACATTATGTTAGTAGTATGTAGTAACATACAGAGTGATATCGCTGCAGGAGATTCCTTATTTCTCAGCGCGGTTAATAATTTGTATTTCTTAATGATCGCACAATGTTTACTAATTTTATCAGGTGATGTTGAGGTAAATCCAGGACCAGAAGTTGGTGATACATGCCTTTCAATTTTTCATCAAAATATAAGAAGCATAAGAAATAAATTTGATTACATTAAAACACACTTTTTGGACTTTGATATTCTCTGCTTCAAAGAAAGCAAATTGTCTGCTGATATTCATGACAACTTCCTATATCTTGATGGATTTGATCAAATATATCATAAAGACAATACAATTAATTCTGGGGGTTTGTTAGTATATGTTTCGTCTAGAGTTTACTCGGTACGAAATATAGAACTTGAAAACGTTTTACCTGAATCGATTTGGATTGAAGTTAAAGACCAAACCCGGACATATGTATTATGTAATCTGTATCCACCACCACATTCTAGTGTTGAGATGTGGGAAAGGATTAATATTTGCATAGATAAGGCTCTTGAATTATCTAATAACATTATTTGTGTAGGGGATGTTAATGAAGATCAATTGAATGCTACCAATCATAAATTTAAAGACATTTTGTTGTTAAACAATATGGTTAATGTGATAAGAGAACCCACACGGGTAAGCCCGTATTCACAAACGTTAATAGATCCTATTGGTATATCATCTTCTCTACATTGTTTACATTCGGGGATATTTAATACGGAAAAGAACATAAGCGACCACTTTGGAACATTTGCATATATCAAAATTGATTCTCTTTCCAGTACACCTTTCAAACGACGCGTGTGGAATTACAAGCGTGCAAATTTTGATTTACTCAATAGAACTGTTCGTAGTACCGACTGGTCAATTTTAAATTCCACTGATGTTAATACTGCAGCCAGTGAATTTACAGAAATATTTTTAAAATTGGCAAAATCGTGTATACCCAACAGTGTTGCAACAATTCGTCCAAATGACAAACCTTGGTACAACTCAGAGATTAGAACAGTATCTAGGCAACGTGACAGACAAAAGCGATTAGCTGTATCTTCTGGGAAACTTTCAGATTGGGACAAATTTAAAAAACTGAGAAATAAAATAAACAACATGAAAAAACATGTTAAAGAAATCTTCTTTAACAATATTGAATTTACTCTCAGTGACTGCAAATCTTCGAATCCTCGTCAGTATTGGAAAATAGTAAAATGACTAGTTAAAGAAACCTCTTCAAATTGTGAATCCATACCACCTCTAATTAAAGATGATGACTCGCTTGCATTTACAGATAAAGAGAAGGCCAGTACTTTGAATGATCTATTTGTATCAATTTCAAATATCGATGACACACAAGCTACATTACCCAACTTTATTAAAAAAACTGATAACTCTGACTAATGTGGCAATAACTGAACAAGATGTAATTGTTGCCAATAAAGCGAGTGGACCTGATGAAATAAGTCACCGGATGCTGAAAGAATCCCGCTTTACTCTTTGTAAACCATTGACTATTTTGTTCAACAGATCTCTAGAACTTAGTACATACCCCGAATGCTGGACAAATGCAAATGTAATGCCATTGTTTAAGAAGGGTGAACAATCTAGCCCATCCAACTACAGACCAGTGTCACTTATCAGTTGTCTAGGTAAAGTAATGGAGCGTGTTATGTTTAAATATTTTTATAATTTTCTGCATGAAAATGATCTTATATACAAACACCAGTCAGGATTTGTTCCTGGACATTCTACAGTGTACCAACTAATAGATATATATCATCAAATCTGCAAAGCTTTTGATGAAAGAAAATCCACGTGTATTGTCTTCTGCGACATCAGCAAAGCATTTGATCGTGTCTGGCATAAGGGTCTTATTTTCAAGCTGAAGCAAAATGGTTTTTCCGGTGACATTATTAGTTACCTTGCCAATCGTACTCAAAATGTTTTTGTAGGTTCCACTTTTTCAGAAGAGAAAACCATTAACGCCGATGTACCACAGGGTTCGGTGCTAGGTCCATTGTTATTTTTAATATACGTAAATGACATCGCAGATTCCCTCTCTAGTGTAACACGTTTATTTGCTGATGATAGCTCATTAGCTGTCTCATCTCACGATATAAATCATATCGAGACAACATTGAATTCTGACTTGAATATTTTATCTCATTGGGCGAAACAATGGCTTGTAAAATTCAATCCATCCAAAACTGAAGCTATGTTTTTAATACTTGCAAAAACCAACCGTAACTTACCCGCACTTTCCTTCGAAAATATTCACTTGGCATTCGTTAGTTCTCATAAACATTTAGGCGTTACTTTAAACAATGATGGATCATGGCACGAACATATTACGAATATAACTTCCTCCGCTGCACGGTATCTAGGAACCATGAGAATGTTAAAATTTAAACTTAAACGGAAAACATTGAATCAAATTTATATTTCATATCTAAGACCGATTATTGAATATGCATCGGTAGTTTGGGATAGTTGCACCCTATACGAAAAAGAGTTATTAGACAAAATACAGTATGATGCAGCAAGAATTGTAACCGGTTTAACCAGATCTGTATCAATAGAAATATTACTTCATGGAATTGGTTGGGTTTCCTTATCGGAAAGAAGACATATGCAAAAACTAACCTTAGTTTACAAATATAACCACGGAGAATTACCAAGTTATCTATCTGATCAATTTCCCAATACTGTGTTAGAAACTAATACCTACAGGTTAAGACATTTTAATGATTATGCTACTGTTACACGCCGGCTTGAAATATTTTCAAAATCAGTTATACCGTCGTCTGTTAAACTGTGGAATAATCTTGATTTGCATTTACGAAATACGGATTCGATATCAGCCTTTAAATACAAGCTAAAGCAAACATTCAAACCCCCAACAGTGCCCACGTTCTACATGTCTGGGGACAGATTATATCAGGTCCTTCATGCAAGAATACGTAATAAATGCAGTAATTTAAACGCAGATTTATTCAATAATCACTTACGTGATAACGCAAAGTGTGAATGTGGACACAATATTGAGAATGCAGAACATTATTTCTTCAGGTGCCCTATATTTTCGTTACTACGCCGACAACTGTTTATTGACACACGTCAGCATCATCCTCTAAATACGGATAAACTACTTTACGGATTCAGAAACCTACCAGATAACGAGAACGAAACTATCTTTACACATGTACAAAATTATATCAAACAAACTAAACGTTTTGCTGTTAACTAAAGGATGTGTAGTTAGTTACCTAATTACTGTCTATACCAAGAGCAATGGGACGTACTAGTATATTATCTTAGTTAGATTAAGGGCGTGGACATGCGAGCAACAAAATCATATCTTTGTTTTTTATGAAAATATTTTCTTCTTTTTTTTGGACTTTCCGTTTTTCCTCTACATTTTTTACATTGTTATTAATAAATCAATTGATTTAAAATTTCCAAAACTATGCACGCTACTTCTTAAGAATCGTAGAAAAAGTCTGCCCATTCTGTTACATATGTTTGATCTAAGGGGAGGGTCGTCACTAATGTTGGTAAAACTTGTGACCCAACCCATTTGCTTCTTATAAATTATAACAGTTTCACTAATATAATATTCGTTACATTTCATTTGTTGTATATTGTGCATTTTGTGTATATGTATGTTATTCAAAAGCAATAAAATATGTTTAAACTTAACTAAACTATGATATGGAATTAATGCAGCGCGCGCGTGCGTGCGTGCGTGCGTGCGTGCGCGCGTGTGTGTGTGAATTGTTATGACTCGTCATATACGTGTTTATTGTGTATTTAGGCTGTCGTTATGCATGACGCTAATCCAGAATCTGAATCAGGTTAAATAAATAAGAATTAAGCTTTTCGTAAAATTTAAATTGTGAATTGGATCTTTTACTTATAGCCCGACCCGACCCGGTACCTCCCGCCCCGCCCCGCTCCGGTACCTCACGCCAAGCGAGTTCCCCAACTACATATACTACAACAGAATCGTAGACACACACAAACGACAAAATAAGCCGGGTTGGCAAAACCCCATGTATATAAGACCCCGTGTATATAAGATGTGCACTTGATGACTTTACCCCTGTCTGCCTGCGATACACCCTCAACTATCTTCTCTTTTTCTGCATTCTTGCCGGTATGACATTGTTGTCATTTCTAAGCAATACACACACTTGGCATACATGTATTAGATCCACTTACATCTTTGATGTTGTGTACATGTATTAGATCCACTTACATCTTTGATGTTGTGTACATGTATTGTTTTGTGAATGTATATAGTGGAATAAATATTATTAAACCATGACATGGACCACAATTACGAACTCGATGCTCACCAGAGACAACGACCTGCATCATTGTCACTGGTGTCGGCCGTTGTCTAATGTTGTTAAAACTTGTAACCCAAACCATTTGCATTTTCATGCTATGTATTGTATCTTTATGTGTATGACATAATTACTATTGATTTGCAATAACATATTAGACTAGATGCTCGTATACTAGAGGACATAGAAAACGTGGGGAAATAGTGGAAGTCGTGATAGCGCAGTGGATGCGCGTTCGCTTCAGGAGCGAACGGTTCGGAGTTCGAACCCGGCTGCAGTCGTTACGAGTGTGCCCTTAAGCAAGGCATTTAAGTTCCACGTTGCCTCTTCCCTCTCGCTCGTGGCGATGGATTTCATCAGGAATGAGGTCTCGAGAGTGATTACTATAAGTTGTAAGAACTTGTTTCGCAATCGAGCTAAAATAAAGTTGTATAAACTGTAGAAAAACGCACACATAAGTGTGTTTTACATGAAAACAATAACTATATAAATACATAGTTTTAAACATTTTTGAATATATTTAGTTTGTGTTTTGGTAATAAAGATGTGATATATCTTTGATGGAATCCTTCGTATTTCGTTTTCATGTAATACTAATCATATAATGTAGGTGTGCGTTTTCGCTGTCCTCTAGTATATGTATGGGTGTACGTTTTCGCTGTCCTCTAGTCTATGTATGGGTGTACGTTTTCGCTGTCCTCTAGTATATGTATGGGTGTACGTTTTCGCTGTCCTCTAGTATATGTATGGGTGTACATTTTCGCTGTCCTCTAGTCTATGTATGGGTGTAGGTGTGCGTTTTCGCTGTCCTCTAGTATATGTATGGGTGTACGTTTTCGCTGTCCTCTAGTCTATGTATGGGTGTAGGTGTGCGTTTTCGCTGTCCTCTAGTATATGTATGGGTGTACGTTTTCGCTGTCCTCTAGTATATGTATGGGTGTACGTTTTCGCTGTCCTCTAGTCTATGTATGGGTGTACGTTTTCGCTGTCCTCTAGTATATGTATGGGTGTACGTTTTCGCTGTCCTCTAGTATATGTATGGGTGTACGTTTTCGCTGTCCTCTAGTCTATGTATGGGTGTAGGTGTGCGTTTTCGCTGTCCTCTAGTATATGTATGGGTGTACGTTTTCGCTGTCCTCTAGTCTATGTATGGGTGTAGGTGTGCGTTTTCGCTGTCCTCTAGTATATGTATGGGTGTACGTTTTCGCTGTCCTCTAGTCTATGTATGGGTGTACGTGCGCGTTTTCGCTGTCCTCTAGTATATGTATGGGTGTACGTGTGCGTTTTCGCTGTCCTCTAGTATATGTATGGGTGTACTTGAGCGTTTTCGCTGTCCTCTAGTTATGTATGGGTGTGTGGGTTTTCGCTGTCCTCTAGTATATGTATGGGTGTACGTGTGCGTTTTCGCTGTCCTCTAGTATATGTATGGGTGTGCGTTTTCGCTGTCCTCTAGTGTATATATGGGTGTACGTGTACGTTTTCGCTGTCCTCTAGTATATGTATGGGTGTACGTTTTCGCTGTCCTCTAGTATATGTATGGGTGTACGTGTGCGTTTTCGCTGTCCTCTAGTATATGTATGGGTGTACGTGTACGTTTCCGCTGTCCTCTAGTATATGTATGGGTGTACGTGTACGTTTTCGCTGTCCTCTAGTATATGTATGGGTGTGCGTTTTCGCTGTCCTCTAGTATATGTATGGGTGTACGTGTGCGATGAAAAGCATCTACATGGTACTCGGTCAAAGATTCTACCCGAAACATTATGCAGCTGTGGATCGATCATCTGATCCCCGGATTACGAGACGAGCTTATTACAACTGGACAACAGATCGGCTTTACATTATATAGCCTTTCACACTCATTAATTGATAACCTACGGTATGGTATTGCCTCTTTCTTCCGTCAATGAAATATGTACTGCTACTGCTGCTTCTGCTTCTGCTGTTACTGCTTGTGTTGTTGTTGATGCTGCTGTTACTGTTGATACTACTGCTACTACTGCTGTTGCCGATACTGCTTCTGTTGCTGCTGCTACTGATGGTGCTACTATTGCTGATACTACTACTACAACTACTGTTGCTGATACTGATACTGCTGCTACTGTTACTGCTGCTACTGTTACTGCTGCTACTGTTACTGCTGCTACTGTTGCTGGTACTGATACTGCTGCTACTGTTGCTGATACTGATACTGCTGCTACTGTTACTGCTGTTACTGTTACTGCTGCTACTGTTACTGCTGCTACTGCTGCTGTTACTGCTGATACTGCTGATACTGTTACTGCTGTTACTGTTACTGCTACAGCTGCTACTGTTACTGCTGCTGCTGCTACTGCTGTTACTGTTACTGCTGATACTGTTACTGCTACTGCTGCTACTGTTAGTGCTGCTACTGTTACTGCTGTTACTGCTACTGCTACTGCTGCTACTGTTACTGCTGCTACTGCTGCTACTGTTACTGATGCTGATACTGCTGATACTGTTACTGCTGCTGCTACTGCTGATACTGTTACTGCTGCTACTGCTACTGCTGCTACTGTTACTGCTGCTACTGCTACTGCTGCTACTATTACTGCTGCTACTGCTACTGTTGCTACTGTTACTGATGCTGCTACTGCTGATACTGTTACTGCTGCTACTGCTACTGCTGCTACTGTTACTGATGCTGATACTGCTGATACTGTTACTGCTGCTACTGTTACTGCTGCTGCTACTGCTGATACTGTTACTGCTGCTACTGCCACTGCTGCTACTGTTACTGATGCTGATACTGCTGATACTGCTGATACTGTTACTGCTCTACTGCTACTGCTGCTACTGCTGCTACTGCTACTGCTGATACTGCTGCTACTATTACTGCTGCTACTGTTACTGATGCTGATACTGCTGATACTGTTACTGCTGCTACTGCTGCTACTGCTGATACTGTTACTGTTGATACTATTACTGCTACTGCTGATACTGTTACTGCTGCTGCAGCTACTGCTGCTACTGCTACTGCTGATACTGTTACCGCTGCTACTGCTGCTGCTGCTACTGCTACTGCTGATAATGTTACTAGTACTGCTGATACTGTTATTGCTACTGTTACTGCTGCTGCTACTGTTACCGCTGCTGATACTGTTGTTGCTGATACTGCTATTGTTGTTGCTGCTATTGTTACTGCTTGTGCTACTGTTAATACTGCTATTGTTACTACTGCTATTGTTACTGCTTGTGCTACTGTTACTACTGCTATTGTTACTGCTTGTGCTACTGTTATTGCTGCTATTGTTACTGATTGTGCTACTGTTACTGCTGCTATTGTTACTGCTTGTGCTAATGTTGCTGCTGCTGCTATTGTTACTGCTTGTGCTACTGTTTCTGCTGCTGCTACTGTTAATGCTGCTGCTATTGTTACTACTGATATTGTTGCTGTTTGTGCTACTGTTACTGCTGCTATTGTTACTGCTTGTGCTACTGTTACTGCTGCTATTGTTACTGCTTGTGCTACTGTTACTGCTGCTATTGTTACTGATTGTGCTACTGTTCCAACTGCTATTGTTACTGCTTGTGCTACTGTTGCTGCTGCTATTGTTACTGATTGTGCTACTGTTGCTGCTGCTATTGTTACTGCTAGTGCTACTGTTGCTGCTTGTGCTACTGTTGCTGCTGCTATTGTTACTGCTGCTATTGTTACTGCTTGTGATACTGCTACTGCTGCTGCTGTTACTGTTGTTGCTGCGTGTGCTACTGTTACTGCTACTATTGTTACTGCGTGTGCTACTGTTACTGCTGCTATTGTTGCTGCTTGTGCTACTGTTGCTGCTGCTGCTATTGTTACTGGTTGTGCTACTGTTGCTGCTTGTGCTACTGTTGCTGCTGCTATTGTTACTGCTGCTATTTTACTGCTGCTAGTGTTACTGCTTGTGCTACTGTTACTGCTGCTATTGTTACCGCTTGTGCTAATGTTGCTGCTGCTGCTATTGTTACTGCTTGTGCTAATGTTGCTGCTGCTGCTATAGTTACTACTTGTGCTACTGTTACTGATGCTGATACTGCTGATACTGTTACTGCTGCTACTGTTACTGCTGCTGCTGCTACTGCTGATACTGTTACTGCTGCTACTGCTACTGCTGATACTGTTACTGCTGCTACTGCTACTGCTGCTACTGTTACTGATGCTGATACTGCTGATACTGTTACTGCTGCTACTGCTGCTACTGCTACTGCTGCTACTGCTACTGCTGATACTGTTACTGCTGCTGCTACTATTACTGCTGCTACTGTTACTGATGCTGATACTGCTGATACTGTTACTGCTGCTACTGCTGCGAATGGTGCTACTGCTGCTGCTACTGCTGCTACTGCTGATACTGTTACTGCTGATACTGTTACTGCTGCTGCAGCTACTGCTGCTACTGCTGATACTGTTACCGCTGTTAATGCTCTACTGCTGCTGCTGCTACTGCTACTGCTGATAATATTACTGGTACTGCTGATACTGTTATTGCTTCTGTTACTGCTGCTGCTACTGTTACCGCTGCTGATACTGTTGTTGCTGCTAGTGTTACTGCTAGTGCTACTGTTTCTGCTGCTATTGTTACTGATTGTGCTACTGTTGCTGCTGCTATTGTTACTGCTTGTGCTACTGTTGCTGCTGCTATTGTTACTGCTTGTGCTATTGTTGCTGCTGATATTGTTACTGCTTGTGCTACTGTTGCTGCTTGTGCTACTGTTGCTGCTGCTATTGTTACTGCTGCTATTGTTACTGCTTGTGATACTGCTACTGCTGCTGTTGTTACTGTTGTTGCTGCGTGTGCTACTGTTACTGCTACTATTGTTAAAGCGTGTACTACTGTTACTGCTGCTATTGTTGCTGCTTGTGCTACTGTTGCTGCTGCTTCTATTGTTACTGATTGTGCTACTGTTGCTGCTGCTATTGTTACTGCTGCTATTTTACTGCTGCTAGTGTTACTGCTTGTGCTACTGTTACTGCTGCTATTGTTACTGATTGTGCTACTGTTGCGGCTGCTATTGTTACTGCTTGCTAATGTTTCTGCTGATATTGTTACTGCTTGTGCTACTGTTACTGCTGCTACTGTTACCGCTGCTACTGTTACTGCTGCTACTGTTACTGCTGCTAATGTTACCGCTGCTACTGTTACTGCTGCTACTGTTACTGCTGCTACTGTTACTGCTGCTACTGTTACTGCTGCTACTGTTACTACTGATACTGTTACTGCTGCTACTGTTACTGCTGCTACTGTTACTGCTGCTACTGTTACTGCTGGTACTGTTACTGCTGCTACTGTTACCGCTGCTGCTGTTACTGTTGTTGTTGATACCGCTGCTGCTTGTGCTACTGTTACTGCTGCTACTGTTACTGCTGCTACTGTTACTGCTGATACTGTTACAGCTGCTACTGTTACCGCTGCTGCTGTTACCGCTGCTGCTGTTACCGCTGAAATTGTTACCGCTGCTACTGTTACTGCTGCTACTGTTACTGCTGCTACTGTTACTGTTACTGCTACTGCTGATACTGTTACTGCTACTGCTGATACTGTTACTGCTGCTGCAGCTACTGCTGCTACTGCTGATACTGTTACCGCTGCTAATGCTCTACTGCTGCTGCTGCTGCTACTGCTACTGCTGATAATATTACTGGTACTGCTGATACTGTTATTGCTTCTGTTACTGCTGCTGCTACTGTTACCGCTGCTGATACTGTTGTTGCTGATACTGCTATTGTTGTTGCTGCTATTGTTACTGCTAGTGCTACTGTTTCTGCTGCTATTGTTACTGCTTGTGCTACTATTGCTGCTTGTGCTACTGTTGCTGCTGCTATTGTTACTGCTGCTATTGTTACTGCTTGTGATACTGCTACTGCTGCTGCTGTTACTGTTGTTGCTGCGTGTGCTACTGTTACTGCTACTATAGTTACTGCGTATGCTTCTGTTACTGCTGCTATTGTTGCTGTTTGTGCTACTGTTACTGCTGCTATTGTTGCTGCGTGTGCTACTGTTACTGCTACTATTGATACTGCGTGTGCAATTGTTACTGCTGCTATTGTTGCTGCGTGTGCTACTGTTACTACTGCTATTGTTACTGCTTGTGCTACTGTTGCTGCTGCTAATGTTACTGCTTGTGCTACTATTGCTGCTGCTATTGTTACTGATTGTGCTACTGTTGCTGCTGCTATTGTTACTGCTTGTGCTACTGTTGCTGCTGCTATTGTTACTGCTTGTGCTATTGTTGCTGCTGATATTGTTACTGCTTGTGCTACTGTTGCTGCTTGTGCTACTGTTGCTGCTGCTATTGTTACTGCTGCTATTGTTACTGCTTACGATACTGCTACTGCTGCTGCTGTTACTGTTGTTGCTGCGTGTGATACTGTTACTGCTACTATTGTTGCTGCTTGAGCTACTGTTGCTGCTGCTGCTATTGTTACTGATTGTGCTAATGTTGCTGCTTGTGCTACTGTTGCTGTTGCTATTGTTACTGCTGCTATTTTACTGCTGCTAGTGTTACTGCTTGTGCTACTGTTACTGCTGCTATTGTTACTGATTGTGCTACTGTTGCTGCTGCTATTGTTACTGCTTGTGCTACTGTTACTGCTGCTATTGTTACTGCTTGTGCTACTGTTACTGATGCTGATACTGCTGATACTGTTACTGCTGCTACTGTTACTGCTGCTGCTGCTACTGCTGATACTGCTACTGCTGCTACTGCTACTTCTGATACTGTTACTGCTGCTACTGCTGCTACTGCTACTGCTGCTACTGTTACTGATGCTGATACTGCTGATACTGTTACTGCTGCTACTGCTGCTACTGCTGCTACTGCTACTGCTGCTACTGCTACTTCTGATACTGTTACTGCTGCTACTGCTACTGCTGCTACTGTTACTGATGCTGATACTGCTGATACTGTTACTGCTGCTACTGCTGCTACTGCTGCTACTGCTACTGCTGCTACTGCTACTTCTGATACTGTTACTGCTGCTACTGCTACTGCTGCTACTGTTACTGATGCTGATACTGTTACCGCTGCTGATACTGTTGTTGCTGCTAGTGTTACTGCTAGTGCTACTGTTTCTGCTGCTATTGTTACTGCTTGTGCTACTATTGCTGCTTGTGCTACTGTTGCTGCTGCTATTGTTACTGCTGCTATTGTTACTGCTTGTGATACTGCTACTGCTGCTGCTGTTACTGTTGTTGCTGCGTGTGCTACTGTTACTGCTACTATAGTTACTGCGTATGCTTCTGTTACTGCTGCTATTGTTGCTGCTTGTGCTACTGTTACTGCTGCTATTGTTGCTGCGTGTGCTACTGTTATTGCTACTATTGATACTGCGTGTGCTACTGTTACTGCTGCTATTGTTGCTGCGTGTGCTACTGTTACTGCTACTATTGATACTGCGTGTGCTACTGTTACTGCTGCTATTGTTGCTGCGTGTGCTACTGTTACTACTGCTATTGTTACTGCTTGTGCTACTGTTGCTGCTGCTAATGTTCTGCTTGTGCTACTGTTGCTGCTGCTATTGTTACTGATTGTGCTACTGTTGCTGCTGCTATTGTTACTGCTTGTGCTACTGTTGCTGCTGCTATTGTTACTGCTTGTGCTATTGTTGCTGCTGATATTGTTACTGCTTGTGCTACTGTTGCTGCTTGTGCTACTGTTGCTGCTGCTATTGTTACTGCTGCTATTGTTACTGCTTACGATACTGCTACTGCTGCTGTTGTTACTGTTGTTGCTGCGTGTGCTACTGTTACTGCTACTATTGTTAAAGCGTGTACTACTGTTACTGCTGCTATTGTTGCTGCTTGTGCTACTGTTGCTGCTGCTTCTATTGTTACTGATTGTGCTACTGTTGCTGCTGCTATTGTTACTGCTGCTATTTTACTGCTGCTAGTGTTACTGCTTGTGCTACTGTTACTGCTGCTATTGTTACTGATTGTGCTACTGTTGCGGCTGCTATTGTTACTGCTTTTGCTAATGTTTCTGCTGATATTGTTACTGCTTGTGCTACTGTTACTGCTGCTACTGTTACCGCTGCTACTGTTACTGCTGCTACTGTTACTGCTGCTAATGTTACCGCTGCTACTGTGCTACTGCTGCTGCTACTGTTACTGCTGCTACTGTTTACTGCTACTGTTACTGCTGCTACTGTTACTACTGATACTGTTACTGGCTGCTACTGTTACTGCTGCTACTGTTACTGCTGCTACTGTTACTGCTGCTACTGTTACTACTGATACTGTTACTGCTGCTACTGTTACTGCTGCTACTGTTACTGCTGCTACTGTTACTGCTGGTACTGTTACTGCTGCTACTGTTACCGCTGCTGCTGTTACTGTTGTTGTTGATACCGCTGCTGCTTGTGCTACTGTTACTGCTGCTACTGTTACTGCTGCTACTGTTACTGCTGATACTGTTACAGCTGCTACTGTTACCGCTGCTGCTGTTACCGCTGCTGCTGTTACCGCTGAAATTGTTACCGCTGCTACTGTTACTGCTGCTACTGTTACTGCTGCTACTGTTACTGCTGCTACTGTTACTGTTACTGCTACTGCTGATACTGTTACTGCTACTGCTGATACTGTTACTGCTGCTGCAGCTACTGCTTCTACTGCTGATACTGTTACCGCTGCTAATGCTCTACTGCTGCTGCTGCTACTGCTACTGCTGATAATATTACTGGTACTGCTGATACTGTTATTGCTTCTGTTACTGCTGCTGCTACTGTTACCGCTGCTGATACTGTTGTTGCTGATACTGCTATTGTTGTTGCTGCTATTGTTACTGCTAGTGCTACTGTTTCTGCTGCTATTGTTACTGCTTGTGCTACTATTGCTGCTTGTGCTACTGTTGCTGCTGCTATTGTTACTGCTGCTATTGTTACTGCTTGTGATACTGCTACTGCTGCTGCTGTTACTGTTGTTGCTGCGTGTGCTACTGTTACTGCTACTATAGTTACTGCGTATGCTTCTGTTACTGCTGCTATTGTTGCTGTTTGTGCTACTGTTACTGCTGCTATTGTTGCTGCGTGTGCTACTGTTACTGCTACTATTGATACTGCGTGTGCAATTGTTACTGCTGCTATTGTTGCTGCGTGTGCTACTGTTACTACTGCTATTGTTACTGCTTGTGCTACTGTTGCTGCTGCTAATGTTACTGCTTGTGCTACTGTTGCTGCTGCTATTGTTACTGATTGTGCTACTGTTGCTGCTGCTATTGTTACTGCTTGTGCTACTGTTGCTGCTGCTATTGTTACTGCTTGTGCTATTGTTGCTGCTGATATTGTTACTGCTTGTGCTACTGTTGCTGCTTGTGCTACTGTTGCTGCTGCTATTGTTACTGCTGCTATTGTTACTGCTTACGATACTGCTACTGCTGCTGTTGTTACTGTTGTTGCTGCGTGTGCTACTGTTACTACTGCTATTGTTACTGCTTGTGCTACTGTTGCTGCTGCTAATGTTATTGCTTGTGCTACTGTTGCTGCTGCTATTGTTACTGATTGTGCTACTGTTGCTGCTGCTATTGTTACTGCTTGTGCTACTGTTGCTGCTGCTATTGTTACTGCTTGTGCTATTGTTGCTGCTGATATTGTTACTGCTTGTGCTACTGTTGCTGCTTGTGCTACTGTTGCTGCTGCTATTGTTACTGCTGCTATTGTTACTGCTTACGATACTGCTACTGCTGCTGTTGTTACTGTTGTTGCTGCGTGTGCTACTGTTACTGCTACTATTGTTAAAGCGTGTACTACTGTTACTGCTGCTATTGTTGCTGCTTGTGCTACTGTTGCTGCTGCTTCTATTGTTACTGATTGTGCTACTGTTGCTGCTGCTATTGTTACTGCTGCTATTTTACTGCTGCTAGTGTTACTGCTTGTGCTACTGTTACTGCTGCTATTGTTACTGATTGTGCTACTGTTGCGGCTGCTATTGTTACTGCTTTTGCTAATGTTTCTGCTGATATTGTTACTGCTTGTGCTACTGTTACTGCTGCTACTGTTACCGCTGCTACTGTTACTGCTGCTACTGTTACTGCTGCTAATGTTACCGCTGCTACTGTTACTGCTGCTACTGTTACTGCTGCTACTGTTACTGCTGCTACTGTTACTGCTGCTACTGTTACTACTGATACTGTTACTGCTGCTACTGTTACTGCTGCTACTGTTACTGCTGCACTGTTACTGCTGGTACTGTTACTGCTGCTACTGTTACCGCTGCTGCTGTTACTGTTGTTGTTGATACCGCTGCTGCTTGTGCTACTGTTACTGCTGCTACTGTTACTGCTGCTACTGTTACTGCTGATACTGTTACAGCTGCTACTGTTACCGCTGCTGCTGTTACCGCTGCTGCTGTTACCGCTGAAATTGTTACCGCTGCTACTGTTACTGCTGCTACTGTTACTGCTGCTACTGTTACTGCTGCTATTGTTACTGCTTGTGCTACTGTTACTGATGTTACTGCTGCTGCTGTTACTGTTGTTGCTGATACTGCTACTGTTGCTGATTATACTGTTACTGCCTGTGCTACTACTGCTGCTGCTGCTGCTGCTGTTACTGTCGTTGTTGATACTGCTACTGTTGCTGATGATACTGTTACTGCTGCTGCTGCTGATAATGTTACTGTTGATACTGCTGTTGCTGTTCTTGCTGCTATTGTTACTGCTAGTGCTACTGTTTCTGCTGCTATTGTTACTGCTTGTGCTACTATTGCTGCTTGTGCTACTGTTGCTGCTGCTATTGTTACTGCTGCTATTGTTACTGCTTGTGATACTGCTACTGCTGCTGCTGTTACTGTTGTTGCTGCGTGTGCTACTGTTACTGCTACTATAGTTACTGCGTATGCTTCTGTTACTGCTGCTATTGTTGCTGTTTGTGCTACTGTTACTGCTGCTATTGTTGCTGCGTGTGCTACTGTTACTGCTACTATTGATACTGCGTGTGCAATTGTTACTGCTGCTATTGTTGCTGCGTGTGCTACTGTTACTACTGCTATTGTTACTGCTTGTGCTACTGTTGCTGCTGCTAATGTTACTGCTTGTGCTACTGTTGCTGCTGCTATTGTTACTGATTGTGCTACTGTTGCTGCTGCTATTGTTACTGCTTGTGCTACTGTTGCTGCTGCTATTGTTACTGCTTGTGCTATTGTTGCTGCTGATATTGTTACTGCTTGTGCTACTGTTGCTGCTTGTGCTACTGTTGCTGCTGCTATTGTTACTGCTGCTATTGTTACTGCTTACGATACTGCTACTGCTGCTGTTGTTACTGTTGTTGCTGCGTGTGCTACTGTTACTGCTACTATTGTTACAGCGTGTGCTACTGTTACTGCTGCTATTGTTGCTGCTTGTGCTACTGTTGCTGCTGCTTCTATTGTTACTGATTCTGCTACTGTTGCTGCTGCTATTGTTACTGCTGCTATTTTACTGCTGCTATTTTACTGCTGCTAGTGTTACTGCTTGTGCTACTGTTACTGCTGCTATTGTTACTGATTGTGCTACTGTTGCGGCTGCTATTGTTACTGCTTTTGCTACTGTTTCTGCTGATATTGTTACTGCTTGTGCTACTGTTACTGCTGCTACTGTTACCGCTGCTACTGTTACTGCTGCTACTGTTACTGCTGCTAATGTTACCGCTGCTACTGTTACTGCTGCTACTGTTACTGCTGCTACTGTTACTGCTGCTACTGTTACTACTGATACTGTTACTGCTGCTACTGTTACTGCTGCTACTGTTACTGCTGCTACTGTTACTGCTGGTACTGTTACTGCTGCTACTGTTACCGCTGCTGCTGTTACTGTTGTTGTTGACACCGCTGCTGCTTGTGCTACTGTTACTGCTGCTACTGTTACTGCTGCTACTGTTACTGCTGATACTGTTACCGCTGCTAATGTTACCGCTGCTGCTGTTACCGCTGCTGCTGTTACCGCTGAAATTGTTACCGCTGCTACTGTTACTGCTGCTACTGTTACTGCTGCTACTGTTACTGCTGCTGATGCTGCCTCAGTTACTGCTGCTATTGTTACTGCTGCCACTGTTACCGCTGCTACTGTCACTGCTGCTAGTGATACTGTTGCTAGTGTTACTGCTGCTACTGTTATTGCTGCTACTGTTACTGATGCTACTGTTACTGCTGCTACTCTTACTGCTGTTACTCTTACTGTTGCTACTGTTACTGTTGCTACTGTCACTGCTGCTACTGTTACCGCTGCTGCAGTTACTGCTGCTACTGTTACTGCTGCTGCTGTTACTGTTGCTGTTGATACCGTTGCTGCTTGTGCTACTGTTACTGCTGATACTGTTACTGCTGCTACTGTTACTGCTGGTACTGTTACTGCTGGTACTGTTACTGCTAGAACTGTTACTGCTGCTACTGTTACCGCTGCTGCTGTTACTGTTGTTGATACCGCTGCTGCTTGTGCTACTGTTACTGCTGCTACTGCTAATGCTGCTACTGTTACTGCTGATATTGTTACCGCTGCTACTGTTACCGCTGCTACTGTTACTGCTGCTACTGTTACTGCTGCTACTGTTACTGCTGATACTGTTACTGATGCTACTGTTACTACTACTGTTACTGCTGCTACTGTTACTGCTACTGTTACTGTTATTGCTGCTACTGTTACTGCTCTTACTGTTACTGCTGGTACTGTTACTGCTGCTACTCTTACTGCTGATACTGTTACTGCTGCTACTGTTACTGCTGCTACTGTTACTGATGTTACTGTTACTGCTGCTACTGTTACTGCTGCTACTGTTACTGCTGATACTGTTACTGCTGATACTGCTTCTGCTGATACTGTTACTGCTGCTACTGTTACTGCTGCTACTGTTACTGCTGCTACTGTTACTGCTGTTACTGTTACTGCTGCTACTGTTACTGCTGCTACTGTTACTGCTGATACTGTTACTGCTGATACTGCTTCTGCTGATACTGTTACTGCTGCTACTGTTACTGCTGCTACTGATACTGCGGCTACTGTTACTGCTGCTACTGTTACTGCTGCTACTGTTACTGCTACTGTTACTGCTACTACTGTTACTGCTGATACTGTTACTGCTGCTACTGTTACTGCTGCTATTGTTACTGCTGCTACTGTTACTGCTGCTAATGTTACTGCTGATATTGTTACTGCTGCTACTGTTATTGCTGCTACTGTTACTGCTGCTAATGTTACTGCTGCTACTGTTACTGCTCCTAATGTTACTGCTGATAATGTTACTGCTGCTACTGTTACTGCTGCTACTGTTACTGCTGCTACTGTTACTGCTCTACTGTTACTGCTGCTACTGTTACTGCTGTTACTTTTACTGCTACTACTGTTACTGCTGCTACTGTTACTGCTTCTACTGTTACTGCTGCTACTGTTACTGCTGCTACTCTTACTGCTACTGTTACTGCTACTACTGTTACTGCTGCTACTGTTACTGCTGCTACTGTTACTGCTGCTACTGTTACTGCTGCTACTGTTACTGCTGCTATTGTTACCGCTGCTACTGTTACCGCTGCTACTGTTACTGCAGCTACTGTTACTGCTGCTACTGTTACTGCTGCTACTGTTACTACTACTACTGTTACTGCTGCTACTGTTACTGCTGCTACTGTTACTGCTGCTACTCTTACTGCTGCTACTGTTACTGCTGCTACTGTTACTGCTGATACTGTTACTGCTGCTAATGTTACTGCTGCTCCTGTTACTGCTGCTACTGCTACTGCTACTGCTGCTAATGTTACTGCTGCTACTGCTACTGCTGATACTGCTACAGCTGATACTGTTACTGCTGCTAATGTTACTGCTGCTACTGTTACTGCTGCTACTGTTACTGCTGCTACTGTTACTGCTGATACTGTTACTGCTGCTACTGTTACTGCTGATACTGCTACTGCTGCTACTGTAACTGCTGATACTGTTACTGCTGCTACGGTTACTGCTAATACTGTTACTGCTGCAACTGTTACTGCTACAGTTACTGCTACCACTGTTACTGCTGATAATGTTACTGCTGCTACTGTTACTGCTGATACTGTTACTGCTGCTATTGTTACTGCTGCTACTGTTACTGCTGCTACTGTTACTGCTGCTAATGTTACTGCTGATACTGTTACTGCTGCTAGTGTTACTGCTGCTACTCTTACTGCTGATACTGTTTCTGCTGCTACTGTTACTGTTACTGCTACTACTGTTACTGCTGTTACTGTTACTGCTGCTACTGTTACTGCTGCTACTGTTACTGCTGATACTGTTACTGCTGCTAATGTTACTGCTACTGTTACTGCTACTGTTACTGCTACTGTTACTGCTGCTACTGTTACTGATGCTACTGTTACTGCTGCTACTGTTACTGTTGCTACTGTTACTGCTGCTACTGTTACTGCTGATACTGTTACTGCTGATACTGTTACTGTTGCTACTGTTACTATTGCTACTGTTGCTACTGTTACTGCGGCTACTGTTACCGCTGCTGCTGTTACTGCTGCTACTGTTACCGCTGCTGCTGTTACTGCTGCTACTGTTACCGCTGCTGCTGTTACTGCTGCTACTGTTACTGCTGCTGCTGTTCCTGTTGTTGTTGATACCGCTGATGCTTGTGCTACTGTTACTGCTGCTACTGTTACTACTGCTACTGTTACTGCTGGTACAGTTAATGTTGCTACTGTTACTGCTGCTGCTGTTACTGCCGCTACTGTTACTGCTGGTACTGTTACTGCTGGTACTGTTACTGCTGCTACTGTTACCGCTGCTGCTGTTACTGTTGTTGTTGATACCGCTGCTGCTTGTGCTACTGTTACTGCTGATACTGGTACTGCTGATACTGTTACTGCTGCTGCTTGTGCTACTGTTACTGTTGCTACTGTTACTGCTGCTACTGTTACTGTTGCTACTGTTACTGTTGCTACTGTTACTGCTGTTACTGTTACTGCTGCTACTGTTAATGCTACTACTGTTACTGATGCTACTGTTACTGCTGCTAGTGTTACTGCTGCTACTGTTACTGCTGATACTGCTACTGCTGATACTGTTACTGCTGATAATGTTATTGCTGCTACTGCTGATACTGTTACTGCTGCTATTGTTACTGCTGCTACTGTTACTGCTGATACTACTACTGCTGATACTATTACTGCTGCTACTGTTACTGCTGCTACTGTTACTGCTGATACTGCTACAGCTGCTACTGTAATTGCTGATACTGTTACTGCTGCTACGGTTACTGCTGATACTGTTACTGATGCAACTGTTACTGCTACTGTTACTGCTACCACTCTTACTGCTGCTACTCTTACTGCTGATACTGTTACTGCTGCTACTGTTACTGCTGATACTGTTACTGCTGCTACTGTTACTGCTGATACTGTTACTGTTGCTATTGTTACTGCTGCTACTGTTACTGCTGCTACTGTTACTGCTGCTACTGCTGCTACTGTTACTGCTGCTACTGTTACTGCTGATACTGTTACTGCTGCTAATGTTACTGCTGATACTGTTACTGCTGCTAATGTTACTGCTGTTACTCTTACTGCTGATACTGTTACTGCTGCTAATGTTACTGCTGCTACTGATGCTGCTGCTACTGTTACTGCTACTAATGTTACTGCTGATACTGTTACTGCTGCTACTGTTACTGCTGCTACTGTTACTGCTGCTAATGTTACTGCTGTTACTGTTACTGCTGATACAGTTACTGCTGCTACTGTTACTGCTGCTACTGCTGTTACTGTTACTGCAGCTACTGTTACTGCTGCTACTGTTACTGCTGCTACTGTTACTGCTGATACTGTTACTGCTGATACTGCTGTTGTTGTTCTTGCTGCTATTGTTACTGCTTGTGCTACTGTTACTGATGTTACTGCTGCTGCTGTTACTGTTGTTGCTGATACTGCTACTGTTGCTGATTATACTGTTACTGCCTGTGCTACTACTGCTGCTGCTGCTGCTGCTGTTACTGTCGTTGTTGATACTGCTACTGTTGCTGATGATACTGTTACTGCTGCTGCTGCTGATAATGTTACTGTTGATACTGCTGTTGCTGTTCTTGCTGCTATTGTTACTGCTTGTGCTACTGTTGCTGCTTGTCCTACTGTTGCTGCTGCTATTGTTACTGTTGCTACTGTTACTGTTGCTACTGTCACTGCTGCTACTGTTACCGCTGCTGCAGTTACTGCTGCTACTGTTACTGCTGCTGCTGTTACTGTTGTTGTTGATACCGCTGCTGCTTGTGCTACTGTTACTGCTGCTACTGTTACTGCTGCTACTGTTACTGCTGATACTGTTACCGCTGCTACTGTTACCGCTGCTGCTGTTACCGCTGCTGCTGTTACCGCTGAAATTGTTACCGTTGCTACTGTTACTGCTGCTACTGTTACTGCTGCTACTGTTACTGCTGCTACTGTTACTGCTGCTGATGCTGCCTCAGTTACTGCTGCTATTGTTACTGCTGCCACTGTTACTGCTGCTACTCTTACTGCTGTTACTCTTACTGTTGCTACTCTTAGTGTTGCTACTGTCACTGCTGCTACTGTTACCGCTGCTGCAGTTACTGCTGCTACTGTTACTGCTGCTGCTGTTACTGTTGCTGTTGATACCGCTGCTGCTTGTGCTACTGTTACTGCTGCTACTGTTACTGCTGCTACTGTTACTGCTGGTACTGTTACTTATGCTACTGTTACTGCTGCTGCTGTTACTGCCGCTACTGATACTGCTGGTACTGTTACTGCTGTTACTCTTACTGTTGCTACTCTTAGTGTTGCTACTGTCACTGCTGCTACTGTTACCGCTGCTGCAGTTACTGCTGCTACTGTTACTGCTGCTGCTGTTACTGTTGCTGTTGATACCGCTGCTGCTTGTGCTACTGTTACTGCTGCTACTGTTACTGCTGCTACTGTTACTGCTGGTACTGTTACTTATGCTACTGTTACTGCTGCTGCTGTTACTGCCGCTACTGATACTGCTGGTACTGTTACTGCTAGTACTGTTACTGCTGCTACTGTTACCGCTGCTGCTGTTACTGTTGTTGTTGATACCGCTGCTGCTTGTGCTACTGTTACTGCTGCTACTGCTAATGCTCTACTGTTACTGCTGATATTGTTACCGCTGCTACTGTTACCGCTGCTACTGTTACTGCTGCTACTGTTACTGCTGCTACTGTTACTGCTGCTACTGTTACTGCTGATACTGTTACTGCTGCTACTGTTACTGCTACTGTTACTGCTGCTACTGTTACTGCTGTTACTGTTATTGCTGCTACTGTTACTGCTCTTACTGTTACTGCTGGTACTGTTACTGCTGCTACTCTTACTGCTGATACTGTTACTGATGCTACTGTTACTGCTGCTACTGTTACTGCTGCTACTGTTACTGCTGTTACTGTTACTGCTGCTACTGTTACTGCTGCTACTGTTACTGCTGATACTGTTACTGCTGATACTGCTTCTGCTGATACTGTTACTGCTGCTACTGTTACTGCTGCTACTGTTACTGCGGCTACTGTTACTGCTGCTACTGTTACTGCTACTGTTACTGCCACTACTGTTACTGCTGATACTGTTACTGCTGCTACTGTTACTGCTGCTACTGTTACTGCTGCTAATGTTACTGCTGATAGTGTTACTGCTGCTACTGTTACTGCTACTACTGTTACTGCTGATAATGTTACTGCTGCTACTGTTACTGCTGCTAATGTTACTGCTGATAATGTTACTGCTGCTACTGTTACTGCTGCTACTGTTACTACTGCTACTGTTACTGCTCTACTGTTACTGCTGCTACTGTTACTGCTGCTACTTTTACTGCTACTACTGTTACTGCTGCTACTGTTACTGCTTCTACTGTTACTGCTGCTACTGTTACTGCTGCTACTCTTACTGCTACTGTTACTCTACTACTGTTACTGCTGCTACTGTTACTGCTGCTACTGTTACTGCTGCTACTGTTACTGCTGCTACTGTTACTGCTGCTACTGTTACTGCTGCTACTGTTACTGCTGCTACTGTTACCGCTGCTACTGTTACTGCTGCTACTATTACTGCTGCTACTGTTACTGCTGCTACTGTTACTGCTGCTACTGTTACTGCTGCTAGTGTTACTGCTGCTACTGTTACTGCTGCTACTGTTACTGCTGATACTGTTACTGCTGCTAATGTTACTGCTGATCCTGTTACTGCTGCTACTGTTACTGCTGCTAATGTTACTGCTGCTACTGCTACTGCTGATACTGCTACAGCTAATACTGTTACTGCTGCTAATGTTACTGCTGCTACTGTTACTGCTGATACTGTTACTGCTGCTACTGTTACTGCTGCTACTGTTACTGCTGATACTGCTGATACTGTTACTGCTGCTACTGTTACTGCTGATACTGCTACTGCTGCTACGGTTACTGCTGATACTGTTACTGCTGCAACTGTTACTGCTACAGTTACTGCTACCACTGTTACTGCTGATACTGTTACTGCTGCTACTGTTACTGCTGATACTGTTACTGCTGCTATTGTTACTGCTGATACTACTACTGCTGATACTATTACTGCTGCTCCTGTTACTGCTGCTATTGTTACTGCTGCTACTGTTACTGCTGATACTGTTACTGCTGCTACTGTTACTGCTGATACTACTACTGCTGATACTATTACTGCTGCTACTGTTACTGCTGCTACTTTTACTGCTGATACTACTACTGCTGATACTATTACTGCTGCTACTGTTACTGCTGCTACTGTTACTGCTGCTAATGTTACTGCTGATACTGTTACTGCTGCTACTGTTACTGCTGCTACTGTTACTGCTGATACTGTTTCTGCTACTACTGTTACTGCTACTGTTACTGCTACTGTTACTGCTACTGTTACTGCTACTGTTACTGCTACTGTTACTGCTGCTACTGTTACTGCTGCTACTGTTACTGCTGCTACTGTTACTGTTGCTACTGTTACTGCTGCTACTGTTACTGCTGATACTGTTACTGCTGATACTGTTACTGTTGCTACTGTTACTATTGCTACTGTTGCTACTGTTACTGCGGCTACTGTTACCGCTGCTGCTTTTACTGCTGCTACTGTTACCGCTGCTGCTGTTACTGCTGCTACTGTTACCGCTGCTGCTGTTACTGCTGCTACTGTTACTACTGCTGCTGTTCCTGTTGTTGTTGATACCGCTGCTGCTTGTGCTACTGTTACTGCTGCTACTGTTACTGCTGGTACTGTTACTGTTGCTACTGTTACTGCTGCTGCTGTTACTGCCGCTACTGTTACTGCTGGTACTGTTACTGCTGGTACTCTTACTGCTGCTACTGTTACCGCTGCTGCTGTTATTGTTGTTGTTGATACCGCTGCTGCTTGTGCTACTGTTACTGCTGCTACTGCTACTGCTGCTACTGTTACTGCTGCTACTGGTACTGCTGATACTGTTACTGCTGCTGCTTGTGCTACTGTTACTGTTGCTACTGTTACTGCTGCTACTGTTACTGCTGCTACTGTTACTGTTGCTAATGTTACTGCTGTTACTGTTACTGCTGCTACTGTTACTGCTACTACTGTTACTGCTGCTACTGTTACTGCTGCTAGTGTTACTGCTGCTACTGTTACTGCTGATACTGCTACTGCTGATACTGTTACTGCTGATAATGTTATTGCTGCTACTGCTGATACTGTTACTGCTGCTATTGTTACTGCTGCTACTGTTACTGCTGATACTACTACTGCTGATACTATTACTGCTGCTACTGTTACTGCTGCTACTGTTACTGCTGATACTACTACTGCTGATACTATTACTGCTGCTACTGTTACTGCTGCTAGTGTTACTGCTGATACTGCTACAGCTGCTACTGTAATTGCTGATACTGTTACTGCTGCTACGGTTACTGCTGATACTGTTACTGATGCAACTGTTACTGCTACTGTTACTGCTACCACTGTTACTGCTGCTACTCTTACTGCTGATACTGTTACTGCTGCTACTGTTACTGCTGATACTGTTACTGCTGCTACTGTTACTGCTGATACTGTTACTGTTGCTATTGTTACTGCTGCTACTGTTACTGCTGCTACTGTTACTGCTGCTACTGCTGCTACTGCTGCTACTGTTACTGCTGCTACTGTTACTGCTGATACTGTTACTGCTGCTAATGTTACTGCTGATACTGTTACTGCTGCTAATGTTACTGCTGTTACTCTTACTGCTGATACTGTTACTGCTGCTAATGTTACTGCTGCTACTGTTACCGCTGCTGCTGTTACTGCTGCTACTGTTACCGCTGCTGCTGTTACTGCTGCTACTGTTACTGCTGCTGCTGTTCCTGTTGTTGTTGATACCGCTGATGCTTGTGCTACTGTTACTGCTGCTACTGTTACTACTGCTACTGTTACTGCTGGTACAGTTAATGTTGCTACTGTTACTGCTGCTGCTGTTACTGCCGCTGCTGTTACTGCTGGTACTGTTACTGCTGGTACTGTTACTGCTGCTACTGTTACCGCTGCTGCTGTTACTGTTGTTGTTGATACCGCTGCTGCTTGTGCTACTGTTACTGCTGCTACTGGTACTGCTGATACTGTTACTGCTGCTGCTTGTGCTACTGTTACTGTTGCTACTGTTACTGCTGCTACTGTTACTGCTGCTATTGTTACTGTTGCTACTGTTACTGCTGTTACTGTTACTGCTGCTACTGTTAATGCTACTACTGTTACTGATGCTACTGTTACTGCTGCTAGTGTTACTGCTGCTACTGTTACTGCTGATACTGCTACTGCTGATACTGTTACTGCTGATAATGTTATTGCTGCTACTGCTGATACTGTTACTGCTGCTATTGTTACTGCTGCTACTGTTACTGCTGATACTACTACTGCTGATACTATTACTGCTGCTACTGTTACTGCTGCTACTGTTACTGCTGATACTGCTACAGCTGCTACTGTAATTGCTGATACTGTTACTGCTGCTACGGTTACTGCTGATACTGTTACTGATGCAACTGTTACTGCTACTGTTACTGCTACCACTCTTACTGCTGCTACTCTTACTGCTGATACTGTTACTGCTGCTACTGTTACTGCTGATACTGTTACTGCTGCTACTGTTACTGCTGATACTGTTACTGTTGCTATTGTTACTGCTGCTACTGTTACTGCTGCTACTGTTACTGCTGCTACTGCTGCTACTGTTACTGCTGCTACTGTTACTGCTGATACTGTTACTGCTGCTAATGTTACTGCTGATACTGTTACTGCTGCTAATGTTACTGCTGTTACTCTTACTGCTGATACTGTTACTGCTGCTAATGTTACTGCTGCTACTGATGCTGCTGCTACTGTTACTGCTACTAATGTTACTGCTGATACTGTTACTGCTGCTACTGTTACTGCTGCTACTGTTACTGCTGCTAATGTTACTGCTGTTACTGTTACTGCTGATACTGTTACTGCTGCTACTGTTACTGCTGTTACTGTTACTGCAGCTACTGTTACTGCTGCTACTGTTACTGCTGCTACTGTTACTGCTGATACTGTTACTGCTGATACTGCTGTTGTTGTTCTTGCTGCTATTGTTACTGCTTGTGCTACTGTTACTGATGTTACTGCTGCTGCTGTTACTGTTGTTGCTGATACTGCTACTGTTGCTGATTATACTGTTACTGCCTGTGCTACTACTGCTGCTGCTGCTGCTGCTGCTGTTACTGTCGTTGTTGATACTGCTACTGTTGCTGATGATACTGTTACTGCTGCTGCTGCTGATAATGTTACTGTTGATACTGCTGGAGCTGTTCTTGCTGCTATTGTTACTGCTTGTGCTACTGTTGCTGCTTGTCCTACTGTTGCTGCTGCTATTGTTACTGTTGCTACTGTTACTGTTGCTACTGTCACTGCTGCTACTGTTACCGCTGCTGCAGTTACTGCTGCTACTGTTACTGCTGCTGCTGTTACTGTTGTTGTTGATACCGCTGCTGCTTGTGCTACTGTTACTGCTGCTACTGTTACTGCTGCTACTGTTACTGCTGATACTGTTACCGCTGCTACTGTTACCGCTGCTGCTGTTACCGCTGCTGCTGTTACCGCTGAAATTGTTACCGTTGCTACTGTTACTGCTGCTACTGTTACTGCTGCTACTGTTACTGCTGCTACTGTTACTGCTGCTGATGCTGCCTCAGTTACTGCTGCTATTGTTACTGCTGCCACTGTTACTGCTGCTACTCTTACTGCTGTTACTCTTACTGTTGCTACTCTTAGTGTTGCTACTGTCACTGCTGCTACTGTTACCGCTGCTGCAGTTACTGCTGCTACTGTTACTGCTGCTGCTGTTACTGTTGCTGTTGATACC